>CABEEJ010005084.1:35315-54606 GCA_901482245.1 Timema douglasi
TAAAATATCAAACTGAATGCGCACAGTTCTAGTTTAATTGCCAAGAGAGTGGTTGTGAACAAAGAACAAACCTACTTTTTCAAGTATTCGCGCACCGCCGGATGGTCCAACTTGTTGATTGGAATGTTTGCCTTCAAGCACATTTTAACATTATCGTCAATGGAGACCAATTTTTCCGTCTTGGCTTTCTTCTGCTTGTCGCAAATTTCGGTGATCGTAAGCTGTCTCTTGAGGCCGTGAGTGTTTGCTCCTCTTTTCTCCGTAAATGGCCTGCACTTACTACGTGTTAATTTAGGCTGTCTTTCTTATCCGACTCTAATCTAATATTGCAAATTCCACTCCACACATCAGTATCTTGCTGTCACTCACATAAAAATGGTCGGCTTTAAATTGACCCGCACGCTGTTCAACAGCAATCGTCTTGCCACGACCCATTTTGAAAACGATTGAGGGACAACTGCGCGTCGTGCTGTGAGCGCTATGGCCTTGGCTTGCTGAAGATCGAGGAGAGCCCTGCCCTGTGATTGGTTTGTTGGTGTGGTAGAGTGGGTGGGTGGGGGTCTGGCGCCAGACGGCCGTAACCCTTAGAATTTTCAGAGAAAGTGCTGTCGCGTCAAGACAGAGGTTGGGCTTTTATAAGGATTGGCGGAAGGGGGGGGGGGTGGCTGGTTGCTAAGCAACGACTAACGGAATGCGGCGATTAGCCGGATGGGTTGTGGAAGGCACGGGATGCAAGTAAAACCCGGGCTGAAGCACACAGACGGGTGAAACTCAATGATTTTTTAATCACTTATTTTCGCTGAAAACCATCGTTTTATAGAAATGTTCAGTAAATTTACGTCTATTTCGTTAAATAGAATAATTTAGCTAAAATACTCTCAAAATCACGTTTTTCGCGTTAATTTGCGAAATAAAAATTGCTTTAAACACTTTCTAATGCCATGAAACGCAAAGAAAACTTATAAATACCCTATTTTCGACCCCTTTTTTTTCGCATTTTTCGCAAAAGCGAATTTACCCTATCTCTGTCAATAAGGGAAATTTTATATTATATTAACTTTGAAATTTTAGGAAATGACGCCCATCTTCCCATTTTACGATCTTTCATTTTGAAATTTAGTTTGTTTTCATAATGCTTGACAAATTTAAATCTTTAACCACATTGAGAAGTAGCTTTTAATATAGCTTTTGGAAATCTCCTCCAAATATTTCAAAAACCCCGAATTATAAAATTTAAATATTTACTAACGATTTGGGTATTTGGCACTACATTCCTGGCGTTCTTTATCATCGCAACTAAAAGCTCTGTTTTCTGTTCACACACCCCTTTCCCCCCTGCCCGGAGTTCCATTAAAAAATTTAAAATTATCAGATTTTATGGTACGCTACAGTTATCTTTCTGCTGAATGTTATGTACAACACTGGCAAGTAGTTGTTTCAATTAGGTTTGAAAATAAGGAATCCACCCTCCCCCATTTCACTGACTCCAACTTAGAAATTTTAGTTTTTAGAACTTATTTGAATATCTAGAGTAGTACTTCTACATGTTTAGCTTCTACATGTATTGTTCTACCTCACCTAGAGTGATTTATATATTTATAGCCTCCACACCACAATTTCCCGGAGCAATATTTTTAGATTTACCGCATATAAACTTTTATGGCATTGGGTGAAAAAGAGTAAAAAATATAAAAAATGTAAAAATATATAGCTTATCAATTTGTTTTTAAAATAAGGTTAAAGAAGGTAAGTAAGACGGCTAAAAGGTGTAAAACAGTTTAAAAGGGTAAAAATGCAGACAGGGCAATAAACCAAAAAAGGACATAGAGGAAAAGAGGGTTTTATTTTAGGATATAACTGTAAAAAAGTGCAAAAGGGATAGAAAGAGTACCCCTTCCATCCCATTTACCGTTTACGTTTTTTGCACAAATGTGATATTTGACCATTTAGTCCTTTTTAACATTTTTATACTTTTGGAACCTTTTGGCATTTTTACACTTTTTGCCATTTTGCCACTTTTACCTCTTTTGTTCTTTTTACCTCGTTTAACTTTTTTTTACCTTTTGGGTCTTTTTCCTTTTTTTTCTTTTTGCGCTTTTGAGGCTTTTTGACCTTTTGGTAATTTTGTCCTTTTATCGCTTTTACCCCTCTTGTCCTATCTACCTTTTTAGCAATTTTTACCCTTTTTGTCCTCTTTACCCCTTTTGAGCATTTGCCCTTTTCCCCTTATTGCCTCTTTTTACCTCTTAAACTTTTATATCCTATTTGATAATATTTACTTTTTAACTTTTTTTTGTGCCCTTTTGGCACTTTTACCGTTTATATCCCTTTGACCGCTTTTCCCTTTTTGCCCTATTTACCTTTTAAGAACTTTTTGAATTTTTGGAGTTTTCTTTTTTTTTTTATAGATCTTTTAATTCTTTTATTCCTTTTCATACTTTTTCAATCATTGGATCAACATCCAAATTGTTCAATATATCGAAGCAGCAACTTATCCGGGTGCTCCTGAATAATTATATTTTATTCTTGGCCTGAATCAGTTTACAAAAAGCTCATTCCCGAGCGGTACTTCTCTTTTGTAACCTTGATAAATTGCGAAAATCCATCTTCCACAACAATGGTTTGAAACCAGTCCTGAAAATGAAAGTGTACTATAAAATACGCATTTTTTTTAACACACCTTATTTCTTCTTCTAATTCCTTAAAACAAAGAACAAAACTTGATAAAACTGAAATCAGTTATGTCAATGTCAAATTTAAATATATTATCTTTGGTTGTGACTTTTTTTTTTATCGTTCGACAGTACCTTGAAATAAGGAAATGACACATTTACATAAATTTCATTTCTGAATAATAGTGGTTTTCCTAGCTTTCATATTAGCGTCGAAATACTGGTCATCGTTTAATTGATAGGATTTTTAATTAATTTCCTCAAATTTATTTAAGGTTTTTCTATAAGTCTCATCGAAGAAACTATCATCAAACGCTATGCTCTATAAATGTTCATGGCAGTCTAGAGATTAAATTGAGAATGTTAAAATTATTTGATAATCCTGAGCAATGATGGATGACTCTTATTTGTGTAGGGGTTTTGGGGTACGGGGGTGCAAACAAAATAAACATTTTTGGCGGGCTCGACCTCCCACCCTTTCACGATAAATGTTTGAAAATGGGATGTCGTTAAAAGCTATTTGGAGTGATCCTCCTGATAATTTTTGAATATGGAATTGTTTTTATTAGTAGTCTTCTCCAGAAATGTTTTAAATTTGAATGCTTCTATAAGTTATTTGAAGTGGTCCTTCTTCAGCAAATTTTTGAAAATAATTCTCCAATCCCATAGAGTTAGATGCTTTTAGAAGCTATTTTGAGTAGTTCTCATATTGAATTTTTTTAAAAAAACTGATTCCTTTAAAATCTATTTAAAGTTGTCCTCCCCTATAAATACTTGAAATTTGGATGCCCATTGGAATAATTTAGAGTGATGTTGACCTTTTTTAATATATATATATATATATTTGGATGCTATTTGGAATTATACTCACCTTGACATTTTTTTAAATGATATACTTTTAGAAGCTATTTGTAGTTTGATGCAAGTTTTTCAGCTTCAATTTCGAGAATATCAGAAGGTGTGAACTACAACTAATTTATTCCGGAAGAGGCAGCAACTTCCCCTACACCCCACACCCCGCTTTCTCTGTTACTAATTTGGAGTGTTCCTTACCTACATTTTCGGAAATTATACTCTTTTAAAAGCTGTTTAGAGTAGTCCTTCAGATTATTATTTTTATTATTTATTCTCCTAGAAGCTATTTGAAGCATTTCTCCTACTGGAATTTTTATAATTTTGATTCCTCTAGAGTCTAAAAGCAAATTTAAAAAGTCCTCACTCAGAGGATTTTTTAAAATTTATATTTTCTAAAAGTTAGTTGAAGGGGTCTTCCCCCTGAAATATTTTGAAAATTGGATCTGCTTAGAAGCTATTTTAAATTGTCCTCTTCTGGATTTTTTTTAAGTAGATGCCTCTAGCAGATGTTTGAAGTGATCTTCTACTGGCCAATTTAAAAAAAATTAAAGGCTTTCAAAAACTATTGGTAGTGCTTATCGCAAGACATTACTTCAAAATTACAACACTCTAAAATTTATCTGGAGTGGCCCTCGCCTAGATTTATTTATTTAGATGGCCCTAGAAGCTATTTGGCGTGCTCCTTGACTGATTTTTTTCTCACAGTTACACGACTATAGAAGATACTTGGAGTTGTCTTCTCCAGACAATTTTTGAAAGTTTAATGCAGCTAGAAATCATTTGGAGTTTTATTTAAGGCAATCTTTTAACTTAATATTTGATAGTGTCCGGGGATTTGAAATTAATACTTTCCATGGGTCTAATTCGTCCCAGGGGCATTTCCCCCCTTACTCCTAGGTTCCACTGCCACCGACCCTGAGTATTTTCATAAGAATATATTTCTATTTAGCATTTATTTATAGAAGCTATTTAGAGTAGTCGACACCATTTTTTTCTAATCCATATGTTTATATTTTATTTGGAGTTATCAAATCAGAATCTTCTAGAAGTTATTTAGAGCTATTTTTTAATTGTAATAAGAATTATATGCATCCTTCTCACACTAAGTAATTATTTCTTGGATTTGTGCGGGGGTGGGGGTGGGGGGCGGGCCTGCCTCATTGAACACAATATTTGAAGTAAAGGGGAGGGCCTACCTGGGCCCTTCTGTAGACAAGCTTATGGAAATAAATGGTATGGAACTCCGCACGGACTTTCTCGCTCTATTGTTTGAAAATGGAGATATTTACTCAAAACTCGTAATACATGTGAAACGAAATAATATACACTAGCAAACCCAAGCATAAATTGCACTATACTTATGTAAACTTTTTTTAGTCCCGGTTTTAAATTTTATAATCGTGTTTTTAAAGAATTAATGTCCTCATTTGTATGTTAGGACCGATAAAAAAAAAGATCAATTTTGGGTCCACAAGGGTCAAAACTTCGCATTAAAATTTCAACTCCCAGTTAAAATTTTCGGCACCTAGATACGAATTTTAATAAAAATCGTTAGATTCGATTTTGAGAAAATCTATTTTTTTCTGTTTTCGCCCTTTCTTAAACTACTCTTAATTTTAAGTTTAAATAGACACACAGACAGACGTCATTGCAAAGACCACTTTTTAGGGTTTGGGTGGAGGGGGGTCTTGAGACGTTGACATCCACACATTTCAAGTTAGATTTTCTTTTGCGGTTGCAATACTTTTACCGTTTGTGTTTGAAAAGTTAAGAAATATATATATATTTACGTATAGCTTGAAAGTGATTGGTTTTATAAAAATATGATTCTTATAAAATATTTGTATTATAAAGAGACGTACATATTAGTAACGATAAGTAATTTCATATCTCAAATTGTTTAGGAGATATTATAAAAAAAGATAATTTACGCATTAGACCGGAGCCCTTAAAGTTATTTTGCCGAAATATTGAAAGAAGCCATTTTGTTTGGAATATTTATAAATGTTTTGGAATTAAATGTAATCAAAATCAATTTTGAGAAAATCGGCTTTTTCTTTGTTTGCCCTTCAGTAAACTACCTTTAATTTTAGGGTTGGATATCCAATTCCAAAAACCCCTCTGGGCAACCCTATGAAAACCCTAGATAGTTTTAGCCCGATCGGTAAAATAGCTTAGGCTCTAGTTTGAGGTACAGATAGATAGACAGACGGAAAGTCAAAAACCACTTTTTTGGATTGGGGGGCTGGGGGTCATGAAACGTCAAGATTCATCAAAATCTTGCGTTCGATTTTTTTAGTGATCACAATACTTTCTCTACCAGTAAGATAGCGAGAAAGAAAAAAACTGAAATCCATGAAGTTTTTAGCTGGAAAAGCTGGAGAAAAAAAAATCAATTCTAAAATATAATTGTTTATTTCCTCAACATTGATTGAATATTTGAATAGTCGTCGAACATTTAAAATGTAATTGTTTGCCAAGCTTGGTAGGGCACTTTTTTTTTTAGGCTAACTCAAGAAAGAGGGAGAGGAATCCCAATAAATGGCCCCCTGATCAGATTATCCGGAATTTAGGACTACCAGAGTTTTAATATATTTATTTGAATTCATTCAAAGTTTAAATTTAGATAAGTTCACTAACACAAAATAAATTAATTGAAACATTTTTTCCTATGTATAAAACATAAATAAATAAAAGCTAAATACCAAATTCCTTTGAAGTTTTTTTAAGAAAAGATGGTTATTTTATTTTAATATTTAGTGAACAGCCAAACGTTTTGTTTAATCTTTTTGATAAAGAATTTTCTTATTATTTTGTACTTCAACCTTAGTACAAATTTTATTAATACAGTATTAATATTGGACATACTCTAGTGTAAGCTACATAATATATTTTGATATATTTGGCCAACTATTTATGTTAAAATTCAATGTTTTATGATTCCTAAAAACAATAAAACATTATATACAGTAGTTATGTTGACAATTTGAACTTATTATTATTATTATTATTATTATTAGCACCGCGTCTTACTACCCGTTCGGGTTATACGTACTTACGCTAATGTGAAATGGTAGGGTGATTGTGAGATGAAATGAAGGACCTACAGTTTAACGTGGAATCCGAACCACGGTGGAGGCCTGGCATTCCCCACATTTGAACCTAATAACATACAAAAGTATATGCTACTGTAAATTTTCTGAGTAATGAACGACCTGATTTTTTTTTTAAATAAATAAATAAATATATATTATTGTTTATTATGTAAGACAATTCCAATATACACACGTTGTGTGTTTATCCAATTCCAATATAGCTATTTTGAACTAAATATTTAAGGTCGTTTAAGAAAAATGTTAAATTTTCAAAAATGTTCATAAGCAAACGAGCTTTAAATTAATTTGTTTTAGAAAAATCAACATGCATTATTATTTATAGTGTAAAATATACCAATTAAAAAATCAGTAAGATAATTTTGAAAAAATAATTAAAATTAATTTCTCAACAAATTAAGCCCTATCTTTCTTTAAATACTTACTTTTTAAGAAAAACAAGTTGAATTACTCATCACGCAAAAAACTACTCTGATTCTCATTTCAAACCAAATCATGTGTGCCATTTTAAAAAGATTGCAGTGTTGATTGTCGTTTCAAACAATTCCGATACCCTTTTTAAACACAATCGTTGGATCCTATTTTTGAAATATTTCAAGTTTTTAAAAAATAATTAATCTGTAAACCATCCCTAATTTGGGGCTAAAGACAAAATAAAAAATTGAATAAAATCCATATAACCGTTTCAGCTCTATCCTTTAGTATGGGCAGACAGACAGAATTTTAAAATAAACTTTTTTGGGTTTGGAATCCCATAAAACATAGATTCAGCATAATCTCGAAAGACGAAAATGTTCATAAAAATTTGATCACAATACTGTTTTTATTTATAATAAAGTCAAAAACCACTGCGTTTTACTACAGTTCAAGATTAAGGAAAAGTAAGGTTCTGGAAATGTTCCCGCATTTGCGTGGAAGAAGAGTGGTAAACCATTTATTAAAAAACTCATACACACAACTGATATTCGAAACTCAGCCTCCCCAGCACCAGAAAACCAGACTAAATAAGCTTGAAACTTGTCCACAGATGCTTATTTACATTATTGGGGTCACATCTCTCTTTAAAAAAAGTCATTCTAGTTCACTCAAATAGGACTATAATTTTGGATTAACATTGAGGGGAAAAATCGATATCACTATTAATAAAGTAACATAGATGAAAAAATAACATCGTCTTGTAACACTATTGAATTAATCACCCCGCGCTGGGCGTCGATTGAAACATTACGGATTAATTCCTGATATAATATTGCTGTGATGATATTTAGGTTGTCTATAGGCCCATGGTCGAGCGCCTATCATCACTGTACGGAATAGATACGGTTTAACCAGCTGTTAATTGCTCCGTGGTCGAGCACTAATTAAATCGGTATATTTAATTAAATTAAAGAAAGAGACTCCACCGACTGAAAGCCACACGTAGCCACAGACAGCCACACCCACGCACAAGTCATAGTGTTTCAATTGGCGCCCAACGTGGAGCGAGTCCTCCAATTCCCGAGACAAGAAAGAAACTCCACCGACGGAAAGCCACACGCAGCCACAGATAGCCACACCCAAACCCACGCACAAGTCGTAGTGTTTCAATTGGTTCCTAACGTGGGGCAAGTCCTCCAATCCCCGAGACAAGAAAGAGACTCCACCGACGGAAAGCCACATGCAGCCACAGACAGCCACACCCAAACCCACGCACAAGTCGTAGTGTTTCAATTGGTGCCCAACGTGGGGCGAATCCTCCAATCCCCGAGACAAGAAAGAGACTCCACCGACTGAAAGCCACACGCAGCCACAGACAGCCACACCCACGCACAAGTCGTAGTGTTTCAATTGACGCCCAACGTAGGCCGAGTCCTCCAATCCCCGAGACAAGAAAGAGACTCCGCCGACTGAAGGCCACACGCAGCCACAGACAGCCACACCCACGCAAAAGTCGTAGTGTTTCAATTGGCGCCCAACGTAGGGCGAGTCCTCCAATCCCCGAGACAAGAAAGAGACTCCACCGACTGAAGGCCACACGCAGCCACAGACAGCCACACCCACGCACAAGTCGTAGTGTTTCAATTGACGCCCAACGTAGGCCGAGTCCTCCAATCCCCGAGACAAGAAAGAGACTCCACCGAGTGATAGCCACACGCAGCCACAGACAGCCACACCCACACCCACACCCAGCCACACCCACACCCACGCACAAGTCGTAGTGTTTCAATTGGCGCCCAACGTAGGGCGAGTCCTCCAATCCCCGAGACAAGAAAGAGACTCCACCGACTGAAGGCCACACGCAGCCACAGACAGCCACACCCACGCACAAGTCGTAGTGTTTAAATTGGCGCCCAACGTAGGGCGAGTCCTCCAATCCCCGAGACATGAAAGAGACTCCACCGACTGAAAGTCACACGCAACCACAGACAGCCACACCCACGCACAAGTCGTAGTGTTTCAATTGGCGCCCAACGTAGGGCGAGTCCTTCAATCCCCGAGACATGAAAGAGACTCCACCGACTGAAAGCCACAGAAAGTCACACCCACGCACAAGTCGCACAAGTACTAACACAAATGCAGGCATCCGTACATATACAAGCAACGCAGTCAGGGACTAATACAGAATACAATAATTTACGTTATTATCACAAGTGTGCATTAATATAAAGCATTTAATTGGAATATGTATAAGTGATTAACAGATGTCATTTAAATAAACCGTGTGTGAATCAACAGCCATTAAAAGTTCTCTTTCTTTAATTTAATTAATTATACCGATTTAATTAGTACTCGACCACGGAGCTATAGACAACCTAAACTTCATCACAGCATCGCTTATCTGGAAAAAAATCCGTAGTGTTTCAGTCTTAAAACATCGATGTTATAAAACCAAAAACATCGGTAATATTTTTCAAACCAATTGAAACTGTAACTGAAGTATATTTGTAATAAATGAATATGAAACTCATGTACCAATTAAAAAAATAATTGTGTACCCTCCTAAAGGTTTAGAGAAGTTAACACACACACAAAGAAATAAATACAGATAATACAGAGTTTTATTAATGAGACATATAACATACATGTGACATTAAGGATAGTTCATTTGGTTTCCGTTGTCTTCTGTAATACATCTGTCATTGTAGAGTGTAGTTTCACAATAAGTAGATAAAGAAATACATAATAAACAAAACAAAACGCCCAGTATTATGATCCCCGTGAGTACAGGCAAATGAGCCAATAGTTGTTAACTAAAGCAAATTACAGTTTGTAATCAATATCCAAGATACTAAAGCGCCCTGAGAAGACAATCCCTACAACTCCTTCACTGCAACAAAGTGAACAGTGGCGGGTCAATAATCATAAACATTTAAAGAAATGCCTTGGACTGACCTCAAGAAATAGCTCTCTCGATTTAATGTTTGTACCCCAAAGAACATGACCATTAACCCATCAGATTGTACTCACTCAGGTTCTTAAGAAGCCTAGCTACTTAGGCATCTAGCAATTAAGCAATTAAACGCCGTATCTATGGCAACCAATAGTGAGTTAACATCATAGTCACAATGAGGCACCCACCTAGTCCCTCTTATACGGGGGTAGTTAGCCCCAGTTAGGGCAAAATAGCTACAGCCTAGAACTACAGGGGCCACACTCACGAACAAAACTTGTCTACAAGGTACACCCAACAAGTCCAAGTACAACGAGAGTACGACATAAGGAGGCCGTCTACACGGCTTCAAATAAACTTGCAATAACGATATAAAGACTGCCCGAGGGCAGAACCGATAATAAGTAGTAAAATACAGGATCCCATAATAACACAATACAAGATGCTTAGCCAGGGCCAAGAGACTTAATTAGGTCATCAAAACACATCTAGCACTCCCCACTCGTGACTCGAGACGGTCCCTTCTTGGCTATTCAAACAACATTGTCAAGCAAACAATCTAATGTTAATTAGCCACATAGCCATAAAGATGGCTCTATATATAAACATAGTTATAACATAGATTAAACTCACGCGGACAAGCCGCTTAGCACAATAAACAACACAAGTAGTACATATCGGTAAGAAACTAGATCTGCTCATTGAACTAACATGCCCCAGTTGACTCTTGTGACAATCCTTGTAATATCAGCCTAATTAGTTCAATACTTATATACATCAATTAACTAGGGCATTGACCTAGAAAGAACCGAGCGGTTCATGACTCCCAAATAAGTTGAGCCGATGCTTAACCTTCACATTACTCGTCGCTAAACTTGTACATAGCAAAAGATACTCAACTCGGCGAGCAACAGTACAAACCGTACGTAGACGGGAATTAGCCAGTCCGGCAAGCAAACAGTCCGTGCGAAACCAAACTCAAACTTAGAAATCAGCTGTGACAGCGCTGCGTTATTGTAGCCCCAGTGGTAGAGCAGGCGGCGCACTTCTAGTGCACCAGAGATATACTATAGTGGTGTTGATAGAGGTGTTGATAGAGGTGTGGTGGGATGCTATCTACGGGTAGCCCCTGCGTTGACTCCACCGGACTATATTCCGGCCAGGGCCTACTCAGATTAACTGCTACAGTAGAGAAGGTACAGTTAGATACCCGATCAGTCGTAAATTATTACAAGTTATGTATCTTATTCTGCTAAAGTAGTATATTAAATCAACTTCCAGACTGAGAAGGAAAAAGGAAGGGGAGAACAGGTGTCAGCCAATCACGTCTTACAGCAACAAGACAGGTCAGAGTGTAATCCAAGCTCTTGAATAAGAGGGATTCAATACAATACAATAAAATTAATGTTATCAAAAAATTAGATAAATAGGAGTGCGTAGTGTAACAACATTATGTTTTTTGGAGTGAAATATAGCAGGGTACACAACCCGTCTCCAACGCACGCCACTCACTCCTAGGAAGCGGGAAATATCACTGTCCTCCTTTTAGAAAACAATTTATATTTAATATGATGAGGTTGAAGGCTAAGTTATAAGGGACCTTAACATTATACATATCTAAACCTAGGGATAAATGGCATGATTAGAATAGTAAAAAGTTCAAGTCTTAAAGAAAACTTTGCTTTTATTTCAGCCAACATCTTATTAAAGAACAGAACACTTCTTTAAATAATCTTTTATCAATACAATATCCGTCAAGACTGAAGTGCAATAATCACAACTTATGTTTATTGTTTTTTACAAGAAATGTTTTTATGAACATACGTGAATTAATTTTCTATGCATAGCATTATCAAAATGGCGTATGACAACATCTAATCTCAAATAAGATTTCTCCACTATGATTTATTTTAGTACAAGTCATGAAAAGTAATATAACAATTTGCTATCAACATTAAAGTTCCGTGGTTCCCCATAAATGGCTAGCCTACGCATGACGTCTCCACGAATATACAACAAAAACTTATTACGGAATCCTCCAAAGTAGATGTTATACTAACTGCATAATCCTGATAAATAAACATAGTTATCCATTCATTAAAGTTACGGGTAATTCCTAACTTTACTATTATCATTTTCTGGCCTAAATATTATTAACACTCTGCCAACATTCTATAACTATGAAAAATAACTCCTAAGCCAGATCATCAAGTTAAATAGATAAGAATAGTTATCTACGTCATGCATTCTAACACTGAATAGTTAGGACCTAAGATTATAAAATAACTTCCCCATATTGATACTAAGTCAACAAGCGTTGAAACCCAATTATTAAGGTAAATAATTTAAATTAAAGTTGATACGCACAAATTAACTAACATAGAAAACTTCAAAACTAACTTTAGAAAAAAACTCAAAACTAACTCAAGAATAAATTTCCCCACAATAAATTTTTATTTTAAGTAAAGTAATATTTCTCTATAATCCATACTAAACAGAAGTGAAGTTAAAACTCAATGTTCAGTAAAAGAAACGAAGATTCATATAAGCTATCAAAACCCATATTTACACGCAAACTGATCAAACGGGAATTTAGAAAGATTACAATAATATTTATTTGTGCCGAAATAGAATTTTTTCTTACATTGTATAAGTATGTCCTCGAAGCCTACGCCTCGTCTTAGTGTCCAAGGCTAACCCAAGAGTGGTCTCTCTCTTGATGGGCGGTCTTTTATATGGTGCGAAACTCATCGAACACTCGAGACGGGATTACACAAGGGTGGAGATCACAGAGTTCAAACACACGGAGAGGGGGGAGGTGCGCTGTACTAGACGCGTTGAGAATCTTCTAGCAAGGCCTCAGAGCTTCTATCCTTTTCTAGATGTCCATGTTGTTATTGAGACAGGTGGTGGTGCATAGTGGCAAAATGCAGCACTAGAATCAGCGCTCTCAGATGTTTCCATGTTGTTATCGTGTGTGGACGTGTTGTTCTTTCCGCGCGCTCGTCCGGTTGGTGAGATTGGGTAAGTGATGTTTTGATTGACTAACCCAATTTAGGATACCTTGTAGCAATAATTGCTACAAGAGCGGTCATCAAGGGGAGTAAGAGCATGCGCAATGAGAGCAGAGAGAACGAGGCAATATGAAACGAGTGAAGCCCCAACATTACAATTTCTTGATATGTTTGATTACTGCATTTGAACGAAATTAAGCTTATAGGCGATGACCTCAAAACACACTCACATAGACATTTAGTTCGAGGGAGACCAATCAGTAGGGTAGTTCACGAAACATAGACGATCTCTTGAGAGGTGAAAAGTCACACGATTGTGTGAGCTAATATCCATTAGCTCGGCACAATTGTATTAAAAACTAATACTAAAAAATTACTCTTTTTAAAACAAATACATAAACATATCTCTGTCTCGGACATCGCTACAAAACATTGATGGTTGAAAATAATCTATGAGGAAAATTCCAAACTTATTTTCATCGACTGTACTATAAGCATGTCCGGTTTCAGGTTGATCCCACCAGTCGATCTCGCTGTAACTGAGCCAACTCTTTACACTAATTAATGTAGTAATACAACTATTGATCGAATTTACTATTTTTATGAGTAGCTTTTTTTTTAGCACCGCATCTACTAACCGTGCGTGCTATACGCTTTAAGTACTAATTACGCTAATGGATTAGGAATTAGGAAGGTTGAATTAGAGGAAGTGAACCCGCATTTTCGTGGAGGGAAGAGTGGAAAACCATTTAGGAAAAACCACCCCCAGTTCACCAGACCGAGCTTCGAACCTCGATCTCCCCGTCCTCAGCAGTCGAGCAGCTCAACACGACTAGCGCGTTAGCCAACTACGCCACCGAGGCGGGTGTAGACCTACTAAATTACTCTCATGTGTGAGTGGGAGAGTGGAAAATTATTTAGGATAAACCATGATCAGTACACCTAACCGGAATCAAGCCCAACCTCACCACCTTGGATATCTAATATATTGCGAGAGCTATGCCTTAAACCATGCGGCCAATGAAGCGGGTATTAATAACTAAAAGGATTTTCATTTATCAGAAATTCTTGTAAAATGTGTTCTTAAAGTAAAATATATATAATTAAAGTAAAATTTGTTAAATGTGTTAGGTACCTACAAAAAAAAGAATAAAATGCATCATTTAAACTATTAGCATCCAGAGTGGTCTGAACAATTGTAAGTTGGAACTCAAGAAGCTTATCTGAACTTGAGATCGAGCTATTTCTGTCCTTCCTTCCTACTTGGGGGAGATAATGACTCATAAATACCTGGCTGGATACCTTCCTCACCTCACTCGGACAAAGGGGGAGATAATGACTCATAAATACCTGGCTGGATACCTTCCTCATCTCACTCGGACAAAGGGGGAGATAATGACTCATAAATGCCTGGCTGACTACCTTCCTCATCTCACTCGGACAAAGGGGGAGATAATGACTCATAAATGCCTGGCTGACTACCTTCCTCATCTCACTCGGACAAAGGGATGAGCTGTTAGGGAATGATTGACCCTCAAGGACCCCCACATAAACAGCTTTTACTCCTTCCTTAGCATTTTACATAATTTAGGCTCCACCCTCTCCCCAAATGATATTTTTTTCTTCATAGCCCTCAACTTTTGAGTTCATCGTGTCGTGAAATGTACTCTTAAAACATTAAAATTAAAACTTTGTGGTTCAAACTTCTCTACAATATTAGAATTGTGCGCTTAATAATCTGCTAAGATACTAGCGCTTTTGGGCTTCAATGTCTGATCACTGGAGCTAAAGAGCAGCCAGACTCGTGTATTTTAAGCTATGTACACATTGGATGATTATCGGCCGACACGAGTCGCTGGACGATGTTGCCCGAAGATCTTTGTCATCGAGTGGGCGGAGCCAGAATCGGCCGACTGCCGAGCGGCGAATTATCAAAAGAGTGTTGTTATCGTCGCAGCGATATCAGTCGGCCAACTTTTGTTTGTTTGCGTCTATATGCAAGCGAGCTGTGATCTCAATATTTTGTTTAGTATATTTGTATATAATCAACAAATATTTTAAATACAGTATTTATATTTAAATATATTTAAACATACACAAATATTTATATTTAAATAATGGTGTGCGAAGCTTCGAAAAGTCGAATTCAAAATCGAAGGTCAAATCTCCTTCGGCTTCGACTTCGACATCTACAACAACCATCGAATATTTGAAAAATTTTGAAGTAAAGATAAAACTTCGATAAATTATCAAACAATTTAATTATATCTTACTAAATATTACATATTTCAATATTTGATAATTTTAAAACCGTTACTAAACAGAAATTTAGCACCGACTGGTAATTTAACTATCATCATGTAAGCATTGATCAAAGACGGACAAGTAAATGTTAATATATTATATTCACTATCACCAACATTATTTTGTAAAAAATAAAAATACATATAAATAACACCAAGGTCACTGGTATGAAGCAGATAAATCGCCTTAGTTTAGTTTAGTTGTGCTATCATCTCAGCTCACGTCTAATGTCTATATTTGGAATTATTTGTGAAAAATGTATAAGTTCATTTTGTCGAAGAAGTTTTTAATAGCTTCTTCGCGTTTTATTTACTATTCAAATTGGCTGAATCGGAAAGTGGGAAACGAAAACAATTTAATTTATAATTATTATCATAGAAATGCAGATGAAAAGACATGCATAGGTAAAGTTTGCAAAATAATTTTATCAGCTCCACGATGTAAGTAAATATTAAAACTTTATTGATGATTTACTAAGCTTATCAGTAATCCTATGTGCATTAATTATTAATATAGGCCTTTGACTTCGACTTTTCTTCGCAAGTTTCAAGCTTCGCTTCGCATTTAAAAAGTTGCCTTCGTGCACTCCTATATTTAAATATCTATATGCAGTAATTATAATCATATACAAATCAATTTTGGTTAGTTTGAGGGTTACAACCTGATTCCGGCTAGGTATTAATTTGAGTTAAAAATAATGATAATTTAAGTTAACTTGTACATGCTATAAAATACCCTATTGCCACGTATGTGTTGATTATTTTGTTCCTATAATAATGTGGACGCAAGAAAATCTACGTTTAATAGAACTGCTCCACGCAGCCGCTGCTCTGTGGCAAGTTAATTCCAAAGAGTATCGCGACATGAACAAAAAGGGGGGTGCGCACTGCTGGCAATCGCGCGTTTTTTTATTACAATAAAGCGGCCGCGATGCCAGCAGTGGTTACGGGATCCATCACAATTGCAATCACTAGAGGAACTTAAATAGTGTCGGCAGTGAATGCCGCTCTATATAGACAGGCACAATCGGTGGAGACTTTTGTCTGGGAAAGGTTGGCGGCCTGACTTGATCGAGAAATTTGTCAAGCGACTCGCGTCGGCCGATAATCGTCCGATGTGTACATAGCTTTAGGCCTCGGTACTGCCTAATCTTTCCACAAACCGGGCTATAAATGATGTAGCTCAGACGCGCAATATTATCCATACCCGTAATCCAGGTCTGGCACGAGAGTAGCGAGTTAGACCAAACCAATACCTCCTAACTTTAAATGTGATTATTATTGTACCGAACTGAAGTCTACAATTTGCGTTAGGTCTCATAATATTTTGTTTTACTTTTTATGCACACGTATTTGCGATCACAATTATACTGTCTGATAAAAGAAGCTATGTTTTAAACCAAAAGTGCTAAAAAACCATTTTGAAAAAAATTTACAATCACGTAGTAGCTCAATAACTTTAATTATATTTATTTTCTTGAATTCTATATTCTAACACATTTTTTAAGAAAGAATATTTTTAGTAGTCAACTTAAATTAGTCAATTTTTGTTTAATTATCTCAAGATTTTATGTTGAGCCTATTTAAAAATTGTGCGCTTTTTATTTTTATTCTTCTTTATTTTCAACCCCGGCACTCTCAAGGGATGGGCGATTAGTGTTCAATATTCGATTAATTTTAAAAACTCGGAATTGATTAATCGATGCATCGGTAGAATAATACTTGATTAGCAGCTAATAATAATAGTAATATTAATCTGTTCGAGGTGTCAAATTGCAAAACTTGTCTTATCCATCATTATGTAGTTTAAAGATAGTAAAATTACAAAAACCTTATAGCTTAATACTGTTTATAGTTTTTTAGTCCATTTAACTTTTAAGTTTCAGTTTATTGCTTACTTACCTTAAACATGTCATTGGAAAAAACATAAACCGTAATCATAATTGTATTAAAATTAGGAGAAGGTACGTTTTGCTGCTAAACGAGGGATAAGACCAGTTTTGCAGACATAGGATATGGATTACACAGGTTTTCGTGCCACATAATACGATTTTTCCAATAAACTAAATTTTTATTTTGCATAAGAAAAGAAAAAAAAAACTTGAATACAGCTTACAGCTGAAAAAAAATCTAATGTCAAAAATATTTTTTAAACTGTATGATAAAAGCATCAGTGTCTGTGAAATTCACCTTCTTCCTGGTCATTTATGTCAGCACCAACTTCTACTAGAGGCATTTCCCTTTGACTGTCAATTACATTGCTGTAATATACTAGCTCTTTGAGGGTCTTCCATTCGTACCCAGAATGTTTTCTAGGAGTTTGTCCACATCTTGAATCTTTCAAGTGTTTGACTGAAACTACATTTGGTAAAGGATTGAGATCAATATTATTGATCATGTTTCCCTTTTATAATATTGATTTTACTGCACTTCCCCCCACACCAAAATGTTCCCCTTTTTACTTCTTGATAACAATATTCGCCACTTTCCAACAGCAGTCTCGCAGTCTAGCACAGGACAGTGGTTCCTAGATTCCATACATTACCAACAAGATTACATATTCCATTGTAATCCTTGTTCTTTACAATATTCATTCTTGTATTAAAACTAGTCTACACAATCAAGTAAACAAACATTCAACAATGTTATCTCCATTTATCTGATGGGCAACTGGTGGAAATTAAATACTATACAGGTCTACCATTGTAGATAGAAACTATAGGTAGTTGACGTGAACGCTTCATAAAGTGTTGTTTTTTAATGCATTCATTGTGGTATTATTTACCAACCATAATTGTTGGAAATGACGAGGGTTGAAATCAAACAATAAAACAGGCTTTGCTGCAACTGGATTGTTACCGAATAGTGCAAGTTTTGCAGCAATTCAATGACCGGATAAGACCAGTCTCATTGGATTAAAACAAGTGTTGCCAACAAATGTTATTTAATTTACACAGAGCATTATACCCTAAATCCAAGATCACTGCCACCTTATGCTGCACCTCACAGACCATAGATAATAGTACAGACGTTCTCTTTCTTTTACCTAAAAACTGACTAATTAAAACTCGTAAGTTATGTGAAACAAAATAATGGACATTATTGCAGAAACATGATGGAAAAAGTCTAAAAAAGAACGTAAATGAAATGATATATAATCCTTCTGATACAAAAACAATGGGAAGGAAGGAACATCTATGTTTACCAAAGAGCATAACAATTAATTTTCTATTTCAAAGTCCTACATAAAAAATATAAATATTTGCTTATGGCTTGAAAACCATTTGTTTTATTAAAATATATTTCAAATAAAAGTTTTCTATTTTTAATAGTCCAACATTTTTGCAATGATAAGTAATTTTGTAACTTAGAGAACTACGGTAATATGATAAAAATTTGAAATGTATGCCTAAAGGTAGGATTCCCTCGGCTTGTCTTGCGTCTGCGTTCTTTTCGACCGCGGACATGGGGCGGTGAGACGCAGATGCAGGACAGTCTCTAGATGCGTCTCTTGGTCGCCATTCGCGGGAAATTGTATGTGTAGTAGCCTACATAATGGTTCTGATTTATCAGAACTTTTCAAATTCCTGAGATCTCTTTCCATGTGTTGTCCTTCACACGTTGGTCCCGGTACACTGACGAGAATATGTCAAAAAATGGGTGCTTTTCCACCTTTATAATTACATTTTTGTGCTCTTATATCGAGAAATCCTGGACCATTTTCAAAACCAGCCCAATCAAACATATAATTGTGACACGGACTGAGGCCCCTCCTCTCCCCTTAATATTTATTCCTGTGTCGGCAAGCAATTATGACAAAACTAAATACAGCTCTACTAAAACACACGCTTGCTCTTGAAGCAGTGCAGACCCAGAAACAATGTAGAGACGCTGGACGCGCACACTGCTCTTGAAGCAGTGCAGACCCAGACGCAATGTAGAGACGCTGGACGCGCACACTGCT
>CABEEJ010005085.1:0-17471 GCA_901482245.1 Timema douglasi
ATAGAAGTTACTCTCGGACATAAGAGCTTGGATAGAAAACTGAAACCATCGCACTCTTGGATACAGGAGCTATCTTCAATGTCCCGATTATGGAAAATTGATAAAAAAAATTGACGTTTCTTTAAACTAATGAATGCAATCTCCCATGGGGCCTAACCAGCGCTAAAATTATGCAAAAATACAGGAAAATTCGGGTAAACATAGGGCCATGACCGACATGGTTTTTAGTACCCACGAACCTCATTACGGACTTTATTTTAGGAAAGGATTATCTCTTAAATACTTGAATGAGATTTGATTTATAAAATCGCAAAACTACTTCTGCCTTTGGGTAACGAAATTAAGTGGGGCTAGGACCAGCGAAAACTTTGATTTTACCGGGAATAGGTGTAGTCATACACTCAAATTACTTCAGGGACTCTACTCCAGCTACGTGAATCGACAAGAACCCAGTATAATATATGTTATCTAAGGCTAACCACCCTGGGATCATTTCCTGTAAACAATAGACTTACAGAGACCAATTCCCTTCCCTGTTAGTTCTAATTAATCCTAGTAAATATTCAACAAACAAATTTAAAACATACAGAAAGATAAAAGTTGGCCATGGTCATGAGGTAATGTTGATAAGTAATTCTCAAAGATGTTTAATATATTAACTGCTGGTTTGCAAGCAATTTTATGAGATTATTTTGACAAATGTTTGAAGAAAACCAACAAAATATTTCCTTTATTTCTTCACCTGTCACTGAGAGCCAAACATGGCCTCATCTGCATACAACAACATTATCATATTCTCATTACCCATATGTACACCAACCACGTCCTCACAAGTATTCCTCATACAGTCATTCATGAATACATTGAACAATCATGGGGGACAAAAACAACCTTGTTAAACCATTTACTCAAAGTTCCGTCAACCTTAACACACTCTTTATTTCGTTCATACACCACCATAATTAAATTTATTAATCATGAATACACACCATACTATATAAGAGCACTCCATAAAATACTCCTATGCACAGGACTGGACGCTTTCCCCAGATCAACAAATGCCCAATACACTCTCTTCCTTACTGCCATATATTTCTCAATCAGTTGTTGCAATACAAATACATGGTCCATGAAAATTCTACCTGGCATGAAAACACATCACTCACCCTAAATCTTGACAGAGTTTTTTTTTCACGCACACTCTCATTTAAGAGTTTCCCAAAAACTATTCCATGAATACACAATAAGCTAATTGCTCTATGATTCTTACATTCACTCTTACTGCTTTTGCTTTTCTATAAAAGAACAGTGACAGAATTCTTCCAGTCATCATGAACAATTGATATTCCAGCACACACATTGAACAACTCACACAATCTGGCTAGTAGTACTATTCCCCCAAACTTAAGCATTTCTCTTGTAATCCCATCTATGCAATTATTTAACACTTTCATGGCTTTTAGCACCTCCACCTCTATAATTATTTCACTCATAAAAACATTTTCCATATTTTTTGCTACGTTCTCTACTCTTTTACCATACAATTGCGCAAAACACTCCCGCCATCGCTTTCTTATACTGTTTTCACCCCAAATCATCTCGCCCCGTTTATTCTTAATGCCATAGATGCTTCCTTGTACTCAATGCTTAATTCCTTTTACCTAATTCCAGAAGAGTTTCTTATTTCGTTTAAAATATTTCTGAATTTATTTTCCTTCTTTTAATCCTCATTTGCTTCTTATTCTCCTTTAGTAGTTTATTAGCATTCATATTTTCCTGTTTGTATATATCCCACAACCTCTAATATTCTGTTTCAATATTAACATAAATCATGTGTTTGTAGGCTTCTTTCTTTTTCTCACAGCTTCTTTAATTTGTTTATTACACCTTGCGTTTCTCACCCCCTCAGATCCACATACATCCTTCGTGAACTCAACTAAGGCCTCTTTAAATTTGTTTCAAGCACTTTCTATATCATTATCATTTATTTAGGCATTCCATTACTCACCTGGTAAAGTTAAATTTTCGCTCAGCCATCTTTCATATTGCGCTCTCACACTTTTATCCTGCAAAATTCCCACTTTCTCTCTTACTTGCCTAATGCTCCTGCGTTGCTTCCTCACAAAATTATTACGTTATTCAACTAGTGAGATCCCTTGGAAGTGATACTTTACATATTCAGCTCCACACACACTCCTGGTATTCCTTACCAAACTTCTTAGTTTCTCATCTCACTTCTCTTTCTGGTTACCCGCCCATCCATTCATATCTCCTAAAAAGATACTTCTCTCCCCCGATTCACGTGCATTCAAGACTTCACTAAGCTCATTCCAAAACTCAAATCTCACATTCTCGTCTTAATTCTCCATCGGACTATAACCAATAACTAACATAATTCTACGAATGGATATTTTAATACATACTCATAGAAGTCTAGATGACACCAACTCATACTTCCTCACAAACAGTTTAGCAGTAGTGTTTAGGATTAAACCTACTCCCTGACTTCCCCTTACCCAGTCATCCACACTTGACCACAGTGTCATGATACCATCACTCGTCATCAAAACATATTTCCCTTTCCACTTGGTTTCACATACACACAAAATATCAATTTTTCTTCCAATAATTTCCTCTAGCAGTTGATTCTCTTTACCACACACTCCACGTTCCACTAGTCAAAGCTCACACCATCTTATCAACCGATGGGTCCTTCAGTTTTAACATCCGCCGCCCATAATAGCTTTGGTCATCCAAGGCTAATATTTTATAGAATATTTTAGAAACTAGCTTAGAGTAGCGGTTCCCAATCCCAAAGGGCGTTCCACAAGCATCTCCAGGTGATCCACAAAGAGATTGAAAATAAAAATAAATAAATGATCTCAAAACTGTGACTTTGCGCAACCATAAACTGTGTATAGTTAAGTAAGCTATTGGGTATAGATTATTCAGCTCCTGCAGCGTGCTATAAAGCAGTGTAGATAGCAAGTAGCAAGTATTATAAAACCGAAACATGCCATGCATAAGGCGACCATTTTCTCATAACACAAATATGGAACACTATTTTGTCTAAGATTGGCTACTCGCTCTACTCCATTAAATATTATTATGATTAAATTATTATGCTTACTATTATTAATATATTACTATTACCGATTGTTAGTTAATCGAGATCTTTAGTCAGACTGACTGACCAGTCATTACGTGAAACGCAGTAATCAGTGATTAGATAAGAATTCGGGGATTCACAACGACTAAATTCCATATTGAAGGTTGTTGCTAAGTTTTAATAATAAACTCAGAAAGTTCCAATGTTTCCCCATCATGTGATTTATAAAATAGTGCTTTTGCCATACGATAAAAAAAAATCAACTAACAACTTTTAAAATAGAGCTAGGTAAAAACGGCAAAATAAAAACCGCACGTACGTGCCTTTGGCCTCAGGACAAAGGTAGTGCTTCGTGACAAATTTCTCTCTTGAAAAGTGCTCCGCGTTTGAAAAGTTTGGGAATCGCTGGCTTAGAGTATACCAGGTTACTATCCTTGATCGTACCCGCATGCATTACAGTATTCGCTGCTTACGGTAAAGATGCTGTACTGATCGGTGTTGGCATATTTTAGCCAGTAAACCATAAGTACAACAGTTGCTAAGTCTTACCCTGAGCGCGGTTGTATTATTCCTACGAACCAGTATCCCTACTATAGAGACTGCCTTGCCGGCCAGTATATGGTTGTCTGTGTCACTACCACTAGGAGGTAAGGTGGTGCACCAACACACCAGAATACTAACAAGAAGCTACCTTCTAAAAAATCTAACTAATTGCTTTAATTTTGTATTATTATTTTATCGGCCCTTACATCCTCGTAAGATCTTTGTGGAGATTTAACGAGCCATTCACAATGCTGTACAACCCATTTAGCCCAACGCTAAAGTTTTCGGGTGTAGTTTTCACTTGACTCAAGTTTGTTGGAGGAAGGTCCAAATGTTACACGACTCAAAATGAGGTTGGCCAGTAGGTGAAATGGTGTTCTCGTATGCTTTTCTTAGATCCATCCAAAGCTTAAGAATATTTTGTCTTTTACCTGGTATCTGTGGTATATACTTATGAGCGCTTAAGAAAATTCATGGATTATTTAATGAACACTATTCATCTCTCCTGAAGCTACCTTTGAACCCACCGTATTGTCTGAGTCTTCTGCCACGCCGACCAGAATAACCAACGCATGCAAAGCCTTACACTCGCACTTAAGCGAATAATCTATGGTTCTTCAGCCGGACATATATCTTAAGTGCAATAGAATAGATCATAAACATCCCTACCAGTCCAGTAAATTTAAGAAAATTTTGGCCTTTCATGAAGATCTGTTGAGTGAAAATTAGAACGCAAAATGTTCCTGCCTTAATTTACTATAGTCGTACCGGGTCAATTTATTAAAGAAAAGAATGAGTTTTACTATTGACTTTTCCTTTTGAAGTGAAGTGGTTTTGATATTGACAAATTTACCTGTTACTTTCACATACGAAAAAACAATCCTGGTCTTTCCTGGTTGGGGATGAGTAGAGTTTTCAATTTTTCCCTGGTTCTAAAACATGGGGGTGAGATCGGCTATGACCTCCATCGTACATGAAATATTTACTTGAGCAGGAATAAGCTAGGGTCCAGGCATGTAATCTACATTAGAGTAACCCAGACTAGAAACATTGTATCAGCAAGTAGCTGATCTGAACAACCATGTCACACTACAAGATTGAGATCCTGGTCTCCTTGGAGACAGTTCTATACTTCTCATTACACGTGAGGAACATTGGTGCATTGAGTCTGATGTAAGTATATTTTAGATGAAGTGTTTCTTCATCTGCTTGGAGGGAGAGTAGGAAACTGTTTAATAAAAAAAACTCTCCCTTCAACCAGCTGGGATTCGAACCTCAACCTTTTGCTCCCGTCAAACCAGACAAAACAAGATGCATGCGTTTGGTTGCATGTTTACTTGTGTTCTACTCCATACTAAATATGAACAAGTATTTGGTTAGAATGGGATTTTAAAACCTTTTTCGAGTTCAAACTATTGTTTATTTTGAATGATTGAAACGTTTGTAACATATTGTTTATATTTTTATTGAATTCTTTAAAACGTTGTGAACGTTATTAGCTTGCTTTGTATTGCCCACATGAACGATGTCCCAAGTCAGGACTAACGAGTTCTTTGAAAGAAGTTCCATAAAACATACATTGTGAACACACTTGGACCGATATCTGCGGTCACAGCCACTACGCAGTCGAGTTTGTGTTTTAGCACCGCGTTTTACTGCCCGTTCAGTTTATACGATAGCAATCAAGTTAATGATGCTCCTGAGGCCTACTACGTGTCGACTGACGTCTCTTAGAAACACATTAACTACATTTTGTTTTAATTTAGGGTATACTTTGCGCACCTTTTACTTAGGTTTGGCGATTTATCGAGGTAGTCAAAACGTTTCAAACCGGTTATTTTTACTGTCTGGAACGCCGAGTAAGAACATGTTAGTTTTTGTGGATGGAACTAAATAATTTATAGTAATAGATAGGTCTTAGATAATTCATAGGTTTATTGGATATCAGATGATCAAAATAAGGAATTAACTACCTTGAAATAATATTAGATGAATAAGATAAGGCCCCCACTCCAGTGGCCTCATGGTCTAACGCGCTTATTTCGCAACTGACTATAGTGCCAATGACGGGGAGCTCTAGGTTCGAATCTCGGTCAGGTGTAGTGAGGGTGGTTGTTACGAAATGGTTTGCCACTCTCCCAACACGCAAGTGCTGGTACACTTTCTATGAATATAGCCTTCGTAATCCATACACCCAATGTGAAAGAAGCATCTTACGTTGGTTTGGGCGTGTTGAGAGGATGAGTGAGGATCGAGGGATGAAGCAGATATATGAAGGTAGAGTGTATTGATCAACAGGAAGGGGTAGTTCATGTAAGTCGTGGCTAATGTAAATGAATGTGTTAAAAAGATAAACATTAAATGTTGCATGTGTGACTCGGTGTATGGATGTTGTTGGAGAGAAAGGTAGTAAGCAAGGACAGGGAAGTGAGGATAGACTAAGCACGGGCACGGCAGGATTAGGTCTGTATATGTACATTTAGCACGGGCACGGCGTGACTAGGTCTGTATATGTACATTTAGCACGGGCACGGCGTGACTAGGTCTGTATATGTACACTTAGCACGGGCACGGCGGGATTAGGTCTGTATATGTACATTTAGCACGGGAACGGCGTGACTAGGTCTGTATATATACATTTAGCACGGGAACGGCGTGACTAGGTCTGTATATGTACATTTAGCACGGGAACGGCGTGACTAGGTCTGTATATGTACATTTAGCACGGGAACGGCGTGACTAGGTCTGTATATGTACATTTAGCACGGGAACGGCGTGACTAGGTCTGTATATGTACATTTAGCACGGGAACGGCGTGACTAGGTCTGTATATGTACATTTAGCACGGGAACGGCGTGACTAGGTCTGTATATGTACATTTAGCACGGGAACGGCGTGACTAGGTCTGTATATGTACATTTAGCACGGGAACGGCGTGACTAGGTCTGTATATGTACATTTAGCACGGGAACGGCGTGACTAGGTCTGTATATGTACATTTAGCACGGGAACGGCGTGACTAGGTCTGTATATGTACATTTAGCACGGGAACGGCGTGACTAGGTCTGTATATGTACATTTAGCACGGGAACGGCGTGACTAGGTCTGTATATGTACATTTAGCACGGGAACGGCGTGACTAGGTCTGTATATGTACATTTAGCACGGGAACGGCGTGACTAGGTCTGTATATGTACATTTAGCACGGGAACGGCGTGACTAGGTCTGTATATGTACATTTAGCACGGGAACGGCGTGACTAGGTCTGTATATGTACATTTAGCACGGGAACGGCGTGACTAGGTCTGTATATGTACATTTAGCACGGGAACGGCGTGACTAGGTCTGTATATGTACATTTAGCACGGGAACGGCGTGACTAGGTCTGTATATGTACATTTAGCACGGGAACGGCGTGACTAGGTCTGTATATGTACATTTAGCACGGGAACGGCGTGACTAGGTCTGTATATGTACATTTAGCACGGGAACGGCGTGACTAGGTCTGTATATGTACATTTAGCACGGGAACGGCGTGACTAGGTCTGTATATGTACATTTAGCACGGGAACGGCGTGACTAGGTCTGTATATGTACATTTAGCACGGGAACGGCGTGACTAGGTCTGTATATGTACATTTAGCACGGGAACGGCGTGACTAGGTCTGTATATGTACATTTAGCACGGGAATGGCGTGACTAGGTCTGTATATGTACACTTAGCACGGGAACGGCGGGATTAGGTCTGTATATATACATTTAGAACAAAATCTAAATGTACAAAACACTTAAAAAAGATTACCACCAACCCAACGCTTTATTGAACAAGACCATCATCAATGGACAACTTAAATTTGTAAACCGAGCACGGGCTAAAACTTTATAATTCCTACTAAAACCTATAAAAATCCTTATTTCCTCATTTCTCACTTGCCCTTATATATAGGGTTTTACGTCACGCCCCTTAGTTTAACATCACGCAGTGATTGAAACAAAGTTTTCTTGTCCAACAGTTCATATTCTTTAACCCATATCTTATAATATAACATAAATTAACTACATATTTAATAGTTTCAATTTAATTTATTCCTTTGGTTATCCTTAAATATTAATATCAAATTTGTCAGTCCACGTAAATCTCTTCTTATTTAGATTTATCATATCATTTTAAAGTTTCTTCCTTACGTTCATATTTGTATACTCTTATAGTAATTTCCTGGAGATGACATTTAAAATGTCGAAACATGTCAAGAAATGAATCTGCTAAGAGGACTTGTATCCACTAGAAATTAAAGTAGCAAGAGACTCTTTTAACCATATACGACTCCGGACTGAGCTAATCTCGTCATATCTCTACAATAAACTTGAAACAATTTATTTAAGTACTGTTTACATAATCACTGCTGGGTTGAAAAACATTTTAATTATATATTCTATTTCAAGGGTTTTTCATAACATTCTCCCATTTAGCACATTATCTTGTCATTAAATATATTTGAATTTGTCATTAATTTTCAAATATCATATTACATTTAATCATTATTTTGACATATTTTATGCGTGCATTTAGTTCGCTACATGGGCCAATAAAATTATATTTGTTTGTTATAATCACTTAAAGTATTTCACTCACACATTTTGAATCAATAAATTTCTGTTTTAATTTCACATATGTTTTTTGTCATTTTATTGTGTTTATTTCCAGGTATTTACTAAATTTTATATTTTTAATGATCCTATTTTTGGATCATCTTATAATCATTAAATCTATTACATAAGGTTATTCTAGTCATGTTTCTATTGAATATATCTTAATTTTTAGATTGATAATAAATTATATAATTAATTTTTTATGCATATATTTTTTAAGTTTTTGAAAATGGTTGGATTTAAAAAAAATACCATCTTAAGTTTTGTGTTTAATTTACAAATAATCGGTCATTAGTTAAATAAATGTAGGTTTATTACAAGATAGGGGTGGAAACCCCCACCACACCTACTCGGGCCAAGAGAGAGGGGAAATTTCTCGGTAGAACCCGAGACTCACTCGGCAGTAATCATATTGTTCGCTTGACAGGACAACAATAATAGCCTTGAATCCTGTCCAGAGGAGCAGTTAGAATATTTAAGTTGTATTATTTTTTCTGAGTCTTAAAAAAATCTTTGCAAGCTAGAAAATGAGCGTACATCAATATTATTTCATAAAATATATCATTTAAAACATATTTTTTTCAATGGGGATTTTTAACGTACAATTTATGAAAACAAGGATTATATCCGCACATGACTTACAAACTAGCTTTTAGCTATGACATATATAACAATTTACTAAAGTTAAATTAACGACTCTACCTGGTATCGAAACCGGGACCCTTAGCATAGTAAGTTCAAGTGCTATCAACATAGCTAACATGTCGGTTAAAATATAAAGAGAAATGTATTACGTTAAATATGATAAACCACTTTAAATAAATATTAAACAATAATAATATAACGATAAAAGCACAGCTGTGGTAAAATAATATTCAATACCAAAGTTGGATTAAATTGGAATGTTACGTGAGTTGACGCACCTTATGATGATTCTCGATACTCAAAGTATTAAATTATTTACATTTATTTTGTATTGAAGATTGACGATTTTTTTAAAAAACACAATTAATTTTATGTTTCTATAGTAATTTCTTTTTGGGGTCAGCGTAGCCTTTCGAATTGTTCGGAAACTATATGCTATTCGTCAAGTAGACCAGGGTTGGACTGGACCCTCCAAAAGGGCGTGAAACTTGTATTTTTAGAGGACGTAAAATATTTTGAAGAACCCATTTTTTTTACCTATTTATTGTAAAATAACTATACGAGTGATGGTAGAATTCAATAATATTGATTGATAGTAAAAATATTGGTAGTTCCAGCAAAGACTTTCAAAATAATATATTATTTTTGTTTTCCCCGTATGTCTCAAAGCATTGTTTAGTATTGTGATTTGCATAGGTTATGTTCAATAAATAGAGTATAACTTCATGGACTATGCTATATCCTTGGCAAGGATCCTCGCACTAAGGATACAGCCTGTCTCAACAACATCCGTCCTGAGCGAAATGGGCTCGTCTCGGAGAAAAGAAGTGTAGACATCACTCTCCCAATAACCTCAAATAAACCTGACTAGAATCAGCGCTGAATACAAGTACCTTCAAAGCAACACATTACATAATAAATTTTCATTTTCAAGCCAAGACCAAGCTTTTAACATTTTTTAAATTACTACATGAATTCAACTTTACACATTCAAATACTGATATCGTAACACAACTCGCTCCCCCTCCCTGGAATAAGTCTTGATCACAACGTTCTTTCTCTCACCCTTTTACATTTCTCATTTCTCTGATTAACTCACTGTGAGTAGTAATATTAAGTGGACACTACACGTTTATGAATGGCAAAGTATTTTTTAAAGTTATTAATTAATAGTATTATTTATTTTCTAAATGAATGAGTGTCAAAATGCGATTTTATTTTTGAAATTCAACTAACAGTTTTTATGTAATGAACATGAGAAAAATTGTGTTCCTCTTGTTGGTTTTATAATTGTACTCCAAATTTAATGCCATTTATTTGAAATTTGAATTAGTAAACATTAAAATGTATTTTTAAGTGGATATAATTGGCTCAAATCAGTAATAAATCTTTAGTTATGATTCAAGACCTTTAAAAACAAATGTATTTGAATGATTATTAAAATAAATAGTTTAACCAGTAGCTATCATGATTCTAAAATAATGACTGTCCTTCAATCAACCTTCTATAACACATATTTTTAATCAGGAAAATCTCACTAAGTAAACCTTTAATAGTATATTTTATTATCAGTGAAAACTCACTAAGTCAATTGAAAGTAATTAATTAATTAAATGTAATCAACACAATAGATTATGAAAAAATTTGTTGACACGCAATGTTTTAAAGTATGTTCCTAATATTATGAAAAAAAATTGTTTAAGTTGGATTTAATATGTTCGAAAAAAAAAGTAAAAGTATCATTCACTCATAAACAAAAAATTGCATTTCTCCCAAATTAAGAATTTTTACTTAATGAGTTTCTCCAGCAAGCCCACGATATGGTGATTCGTTGAGATTTCTATTTTTTGAACATCTAAATGGCGAGGAATAGAATATGTATTTACATAGAAATCCCAGCTCTAGTAATGACAACCAGGGTTTTGCAGCTTTACACTTCTCCTACAGTAAAACTATTAAAAATGTATTTTGTTGTAATGGCTATTAGATATTTCTACATAATTGTGATATTTTCCTGTGATCAAGAGCAACAAGAAACAAACGCTGCAATTAGAGCGTGCCTCTCCAAAATGTGTTCAACAGTAACGCTTTCTAAGAAAAGCTATGATAAAATGTGTATTTTTTACATATTGGGGTAAGACTTAACCCAAGACTAACGCTACAATAAGAACTTTTAAATCAGTCCAATAAGGGTATAATATAAAGTAGTTTAGGGGGTAGAGGGCAGCTACCCCCTAAAAAAATCTCATTCCAACCAAATACCCTCCCACATTAAAACCTTTAATCATACCTACGTGCTTGGCTCACACCGTTTTGAGAGTAGCTCCTGAATATACTATGTACTGTTATCAAATGATGAATATATGAATAGAGACTATACCTTTATTGTTATGCATTTATCTAAACTCTAGAATCGTTGGCTCCCGAACTTGTTGAATGGCGTACCACCCAAACAATTTCCGTATTTTGAGTGCAACCAAGATCGTGCTGAATATTTAATATTTAGGTACATTTTAATGGCACCCAGGAATATAATGACACAACACTATTTATAGATTAACAGTTTTTATTTAACATTCCTACTCAATCAATACGGATAATAGGGCACAGGTATCAAATAGATATAAAAAAAACACTTATAATTTATGTACTCCTCCAACAACTGTTTGAATCTCTTTTCCTTTTGGTTTGACTTGGTCGGAATATATTTATGGTATTTGATGAGACATTGTCTTCTTACAACATGAATGCGCTGGTTTTGTTTGGCTTCTCACGGCGGACTAGCTGGAAGAAGTGCACGTACCACGGTTTGGGAACCGCTGCTATAGATAATTGAGCGCGTCCTCTTGCTAAGCTAATTGCTTAGTTCCCGTTGGGAAACTAATATTTATCATTTTTTATTAATTTACAGCCTCGAGGTAGAACTTGCATGAATAACTTTCCAATTGATTTTAAAAATCTAGAGAATCATTTTATTATATAATTAGTGACAATTTTTTTTAAACAACATAGCAATAAGCAATAGGCATAAAATAATTATATTTTCCCTAAACGCAGATTTAAAACTGTTTCAATTTACTGGAAAATAAAGCAGTTTTCTAAGTAGTTTATATTAGAAACTAACAATCCCACACGGCGTTACCCGTGATTCTTCAAAAATTTTTTAAAAATGGCTAACTAAGAATCTATCATAAATTTAAAAATCCTGCTTTGGGGTGCATTCGGGCCCCCTTCCGTCCACCTATCTTAAAAATTTCAGATCTCTGCGTGCCGTAGATTTGGCTGGGAATAGCCCACAAGCAAACACTTCCTTTTATTATTATATATAGGAACAAAGTTTATTCAATGTGTTTATAAAGTGACTCATCTGTATGTATCTCATATTGAGACCTTTTTTTAACATTTTAGTATACTTTAATGTGTTGTTTTGTCTTTTTAACCATTTTAGTACACTTTTACATGTTTTTTAACAGACTATTATTTTAACATGTTAGTCTTGTCTTTTTAACTAATATATTGTTTTAATATGTTTGTTTTGTCTATTTATTTGCATGATACACCTGCGGTTTTTAAAGCAGGTGTTTCACTCAATACTTATTCTGAGCCCATTTGAGTACCCCTATGGAGTGTCCCAAATGGGTGTTTTTCTCATATTGAGACCTATTCTTTTTATTCTGTATTTTTACATTTGTCTTCACCTTCCTATAGAAACAGGTGAATACTCTGACTCTCTCCTATGGATATTTTACTATGGATATTTTACTATGTATATATATTATGTTAAGGCCCTAATGACCTCTGTGTGTCGATAGGCCTCTAAACACCAATAATAATAATAATAATAATTTATTCAAATACTTTGTGAGCCGCAAAGTTCAGGTAGAGGTGGCCGGCCGGTCTCTGCTTTGTATTTCAGAATACAGAAAACCAATCGACCAAAAGAGTGTCACACGTCAGGGTGGGGAAAGTAATAGAGTGGTGGGGTATTACCTCTCCTCAAGCAGGTACTCAGTTCCAGAAGGAAGATAAGACCAAAAGGGAATTTGGTCTTCTATTCTGCCGCACCCTAATAATATTGATAAGACATGTTTTATATTTTACTGTGAGGCACAGGTAGGGACTATCAAGGAACCTGTGATATATATCAAGTAGCTGTGATATATCTCTAGGAGCTGTGAGATATATCAAGGACCTGTGAGATATATCAAGGAGATGTGAGATATATCAAGGCGCTGTGAAATATATCTAGGAGCTGTGAGATATATCAAGGGGCTGTCAGATATATCAAGGAGCTGTGAGATATATCTAGGGGCTGTGAGATATATCTAGGGGCTGTCAGATATATCTAGGAGCTGTGAGATATATCTAGCGGCTGTGAGATATATAAAGGAGCTGTGAAATATATCTAGGAGCTGTGAGATATATCAAGGAGCTGTGAGATATATCTAGGAGCTGTGAGATATATAAAGGAGCTGTGAGATATATCAAGGAGCTGTGATATAAATCAAGGAGCTGTGAGATATATCTAGGAGCTGTGAGATATATCAAGGAGCTGTGAGATACATCAAGGAGCTGTGAGATATATCAAGGAGCTGTGAGATATATCTAGGAGCTGTGAGATATATCAAGGAGCTGTGAGATATATCTAGGAGCTGTGAGTTATATCTAGGGGCTGTGAGATATATCAAGGAGCTGTTAGATATATCAAGGAGCTGTGAGATATATCAAGGAGCTGTGAGTTATATCTAGGAGCTGTGAGATATATCAAGGAGCTGTTAGATATATCAAGAAGCTGTGAGATATATCAAGGAGCTGTGAGATATATCAAGGTGCTGTGAAATATATCAAGGCGCTGTGAAATATATCAAGGAGCTGTGAGATATATACTAGGAGCTGTGAGATATATCTTGGAGCTGTGAGATATATCAAGGTGCTGTGAAATATATCAAGGAGCTGTGAGATATATCTAGGAGCTGTGAGATATATCTAGGAGCTGTGAGATATATCAAGGTGCTGTGAAATATATAAAGGAGCTGTGAGATATATCAAGGAGCTGTGAAATATATCTAGGAGCTGTGAAATATATTAAGGAGCTGTGAGATATATCAAGGAGCTGTGAGTTATATCTAGGGGCTGTGAGATATATAAAGGAGCTGTGAGATACATCAAGGAGCTGTGAGATACATCAAGGAGCTGTGAGATATATCAAGGTGCTGTGAAATATATCAAGGCGCTGTGAAATATATCAAGGAGCTGTGAGATATATCAAGGAGCTGTGAGATATATCTAGGAGCTGTGAGATATATAAAGGAGCTGTGAGATATATCAAGGAGCTGTGATATATATCAAGGAGCTGTGAGATATATCAAGGTGCTGTGAAATATATCAAGGCGCTGTGAAATATATCAAGGAGCTGTGAGATATATCTAGGAGCTGTGAGATATATCTTGGAGCTGTGAGATGTATCAAGGTGCTGTGAAATATATCAAGGAGCTGTGAGATATATCAAGGAGCTGTGAGATATATCAAGGTGCTGTGAAATATATAAAGGAGCTGTGAGATATATCAAGGAGCTGTGAGATATATCAAGGAGCTGTGAGATATATCAAGGTGCTGTGAAATATATCAAGGAGCTGTGAGATATATCAAGAAGCTTTGAAATATATCTAGGAGATGTGAGATATATCAAGAAGCTGTGAAATATATCAAGGCGCTGTGAAATATATCAAGGAGCTGTGAGATATATCTAGGTGCTGTGAGATATATCAAGGTGCTGTGAAATATATAAAGGAGCCTTGAGATATATCTAGGAGCTGTGAGGTATATCAAGGTGCTGTCAGATACATCAAGGAGCTGTCAGATATATCTAGGAGCTGTGAGATATATCAAGGAGCTGTCAGATACATCAAGGAACTGTCAGATATATCAAGGAGCTGTGCAATATATCATGGAGCTGTGAGATATATCTAGGGGCTGTGAGATATTTCAAGGAGCTGTGAGATATATCAAGGGGCTGTGAGATATTTCAAGGAGCTGTGAGATACATAAAGGAGCTGTGAGATATATCAAGGCACTGTGAAATAAATCTAGGAGCTGTGAGATATATCAAGGTGCTGTGACGTATATCAAGGAGACGCGGGATATATATGATACAACAGTTATAGGAGTTAATTAATATTTGGTTTTCAAAGTCGAATTTTGACTTTTTTCTTGTTAAACTATATCAAAGTAAAAGGTTTATACTGGAGGTTTCATTCCAAAAAGGAACTTTCTTGTCCTCACGAAGAAAGAATAGAATTGAGACGAATTAATTTATTTTTTATAATATATTTTTAATAAGATTATTAGAGTAATAGTAAAAAGCCTACTGATGAAATGATAAAACCAATGTGTTGAGAAGAGATACATGAGCATTGAGATAATGTTAGTTGCCCCTATGCAAGAACATGTGCCTTTGGGAGCCGGAATTTGTAAATTATGATTAGATGTTCTTTTTACCCTCTTTGTTATTTTTTTAATGTTGCCACTGTTTGCACCTTTTTACCATGATTGGCCTTTTTATCAACTAGACACTTTTATCCTTTTAATCCCTTTAAACCCTTACATCCTTTTTATATTTACTAGGTCTACTTTTTGCCTTTTTTACTCTCTTTACCCGTTTACAACTTTTTTCTTTTTTACAATTTCTGCCCTTTTAAAACCTTTTACACTTTTTAAAATAATAATTAATCTACTTTTTAACCTCTTTGGTCTGCTTACACGTTTTCACCTTTTTACACTTGTTGACCTTTTTAACTTAAAATATTTGTCTTGGGATAAGTTGGAAACGTAAATTTAAAAAGGTGTGAAAAGTACAAAAAGGGTAAAAAAGTACACATAATAAAAAATTACATTAAATAGGGTTAGTATAAAATGTAAAATGTGTAAGTATGACTAAAAGAGTTTAAAGGGTAAAATGTGCAAAAGCGACAGTAATGTGAAAATTTCAAAAGGGCAAAAATGCCATAAAGCCAAAAAGAACAAAATAGGGAAAAACTGGTAATAATGACATAAAGGGTAAAAAATGCCTAAAAGTAAATATAATGAAATTAAAAATAGTATCAAGATTAGAAGGGGTAAGAGAGATAAAAAGTGGAAAATGGGGGGGAGGGGGTGTTAAAAAGGGCAAAAAGTTCGATGGGAACCTTGATGGCACTAATGAGAACGCATAAGGTGTCGATGTGGCCAAATTTTGATACACTTAGATGATACAGTTGCTAGTAAATGTACAATATCGCAACAGACATGGGCAAAATAATAATTGAATATAGTTTACAAAAGGTTAATACTGGGTATTATTTACACCATTCCCTTAATAAGGAATTAGCCTTATTTAACGCGTCATGTAACTGAATTAACTGAAATTCAAGATGGAAATTCAACCTGTGTAAAATTGCAGACGTGTGTTGGTTTAACATATTATGATGTTAAACATGTATAATCTTTGTCCACACAAAATAAACACTAGAAAAAGTGCTAGCCTATACCAAATAGTTATTATCTCAGTTATAATGTTATAGCTACAAGTTAATCTATCCAAATTAGCCCATAACTAAATCCTCAAAATGTAAACAAAACCTAAGTTAGGCTAGGAATAGTTACAGTTTGGACTTGTATAGTTTATATTACTGCGTCACCTTTGAGTAATAGACCAATCGTTATTATAATTTAGTGTAAAGATTAGTGAAGATATATTATTGCACAAAGTAGAGATATTCCATGTACTACAAGGTAGAAAGGTCCTACTGATGTGAAATGACAAATGTACTTTTATTATTTATCGTTTGGTCCATCCTACCAAGATTTACCAAACCTGAGATAAACTAGTCATTAGTTTGTCAGGAATACACGGTTCAATGACGACATTACAACTGGTTTGGTTTGTCTTCCCTCCATTCCTACTGAGGAAAATGTTATCTCTTTATTAGTGTTTTGTATCGATTACAACAGATCACATTACAACTAGTGTTGTTTCATATTGTCGTGCCCATTGCTTGATTCGTTGTATCGAATAACATATTCAAACAAAGTTGAACACGTTTAGAACATCAATAAGCTACGGCTAGCTATACCCTGATTTTGATTGGAAGAACAGTAGAGAAAATTCAAACCTATTTCTTTGCGGCCAACAGTGATAACATGTTACATTTTATTTGTGTTATTTTATAGGTATTGAAAATATCTATAAAAAGTGACAGCTGCAGATAACATGGCTTGATGTATGAATAATATTAACGTTGTTTTAGTAACTTTAGTAACTAATTTCTACTGTTCTTCCTACAAAAATCATACTATACTTGTTTCAGCAATGACCTTCATGTAATTCTCCCCCTATCAGCGTACATCAACGTACGGTGGCCATATGGGTAAAAAGGTCAAAAGGGGTAAACGGGTAAAAAGGTGGAAACGGTGTGGAAAAATAAATTATATAAAAATGTAAACGGTTTAAAAAGGGTAAACGGTGGGGGGGGGGGGGGGAAAAAAA
>CABEEJ010005085.1:17488-37891 GCA_901482245.1 Timema douglasi
AAGTAAAAAATAATAATGCGTTACTACTCTTTTAACTACAAAAAAATAGGTCTATCTTTATTCTTTATTGCTCTTTTTACCATTTTAATTCTTTTTACACTGTTTACCCTTTTACTTACTATATTTAACCTTTTTTTAATGTTTTAATTTATTTACTTTCCACCTATTAGATCTTTTTACCCTTTTTTGTAATGTTCCCACCTTTTAGACCCTGCTCAGGTTAGAATATTTCTCCCTGGCAAAGCCGTGCTCCTCAATGGTAGATTAGTAATAACAATACGTTCTTTAGCACAACTCCTACAATTCTGAACCGATTGTAACCGCTAGATCTTAATCTTTTCGACCAGCTGTGTGGATTTTCAAATTATGGTCATAATTTAAAGAATTATACTCAGGAAAATATTATTTGACCCCTTATATAATCAAAACTTTTTGATAGTTATATATATACACATACTCTCAAAATTGTGACAACTGGTTGTAAATTTGTACGTCAGAACGAAAATATTAATAACTAAACTGTTCAGAGATGTCGGAGGAGTCGTGCTGACAATCCTCTTACTGTAGGGATTTAACAATATAGATTTATATAACTAATTTATTTATTAAGGGTCAAATTTTGATTTGTAATATCCTTAATATTTAAATAACTCTAACCCTATCACTGGTTGAATGTCCAAGGGAGTCACTCTCATAACATTCCGGAAGGATGGGGACAGGGAGAACGGGGTTCGAATTGGTTTGGTGCACTAATATAATATTTTCTTAAAGGTTTTCTACCCTCTCTTCACTCAAATAAGAGTACATTTCACCTAACACCATCATTCATACCACATTAGTGTCAACATACTTATTTTCCGAGCAGGTATCAGGACGCAATGCATTCCTAATGAACAACCAGACTAACGTTATTATATAATTATAATAGTTTAATGTTGTATTTAAGAGAAAGTATCGAACACTACGTTGTTATTTCCAAACGAATTCTTCAACTTTGTGTTTCTTGCCGGCCGGTATTTTCCTCGCGGTCAAGCTCGTAGACGTAGCCGAAAGCTCGCATGTTAGCAGTTCTCTATTTCGTCAATAGATGGCGTGGTGAGCCCGCCTCGAGTCCAAGAGCTAAAGTGGCGGAGGGGGGATCTATATCGATCCAGCAGGAAAGTACAGCTTCGGCCAAAATAACTATTTTCAAAGAATTACAGACAGACAAGTATGTAAATTTATCATGAGCTGTCACTTTTTTTTTAAGTGGCCAATCAAAACAGCGCATAATTACGGGTTTTGGTTCAAATGATCAAAACCTCTGGCAAAGTAAAGATTATAGCTCACATCTTAAGATGAATGAAGTCCCCTAAAAAAAAAGCAGCTCGATATTTGACCTCCCCGTTAATTGAAAGAGGACTTAGGATGGAGTGGAGCCAAGACAGAAGGAACTTAAAATTGAGAAATCACACACCTTTAATAGACGCATACAAATTATGGAATGATTGAATTAAAGGTAGGATATTTAAAAAAAAAAATGTTATAATAAAAGACAGGACATTAATTACTAATATTAATTGACCATTTGTTAAACACTAGTATATTTTATCTTTAAAAAAATATATCCCTCTATCAATAAAAATAGATTATTTAAGGGTTAGTGATTAAACACTAATTAATAGGTAATAAGTAATAGCTCCCTTTTTTTACAACCTGTGTAATTCGATACTCAAGTGGCTAAAATGGAAATATATTTAAAGATTGTGGCTTATAAACCTTATTCCAAAAAAATACAAGTGAAACTATTCAAAATCCACTTCCTTCGAAATGTGTTCTTAAATAGTTAAAGTCTTCAATAAATATCAATGGTACAAATAAACAAATGTTTAGTTAGTCACTAAGGTACTATTTTGAGATGTACAGAAAACCCAAATGTGTGTATTATTCAAAAGTAATAATTGATCAAGTGTTTAACAGCTTATTATTAACAAGAAATGCACTTCTGAAAAATTATATATATATGGTTTGTGTGTTTCTTTACATAGGTTAAAGAATTTGGATCTAATAGGCAGAAAAAAACTTCTTTAAAGACTAATCAACAAAACATTAGTACATTATTTAAGTGCTAGTTTAATTGTGGTTTAAAAAATGCCAGATGGAATGTTGGTCAAGTGGGAACATTCCCTGCAAGATGGAATGTTGGTCAAGTGGGAACATTCCATGCTATATGGAATGATGGTCAAGTGGGAACATTCCCGGTTAGATGGAATGTTGGTCAAGTGGGAACATTCCCTGCCAGATGGAATGTTGGTCAAGTGGGAACATTCCCTGCTAGATGGAATGTTGGTCAAGTGGGAACATTCCCTGCTAGATGGAATGTTGGTCAAGTGGGAACATTCCCGGCTAGATGGAATGATGGTCAAGTGGGAACATTCCCGGCTAGATGGAATGTTGGTCAAGTGGGAACATTCCCTGCCAGATGGAATGATGGTAAAGTGGGAACATTCCCGGCTAGATGGAATGTTGGTCAAGTGGGAACATTCCCGGCTAGATGGAATGTTGGTCAAGTGGGAACATTCCCTGGTATATGGAATGTTGGTCAAGTGGGAACATTCCCTGCTAGATGGAATGTTGGTCATGTGGGAACATTCCCTGCTAGATGGAATGTTGGTCAAGTGGGAACATTCCTTGCCAGATGGAATGTTGGTCAAGTGGGAACATTCCCGGCCAGATGGAATGTTGGTCAAGTGGGAACATTCCCTGCTAGATGGAATGTTGGTCAAGTGGGAACATTCCCTGCCAGATGGAATGTTGGTCAAGTGGGAACATTCCCTGTTAAATGGAATGTTGGTTAAGTGGGAACATTCCCGGCTAGATGGAATGTTGGTTAAGTGGGAACATTCCCTGGCAGGTGGAATGTTGGTCAAGTGGGAACATTCCCGGCTAGATGGAATGTTGGTCAAGTGGGAACATTCCCGGCTAGATGGAATGTTGGTCAAGTAGGAATACTCCCTGTTTGATGGAATGTTGGTCAAGTGGGAATATCCCCGGCGAGATGGAATAATGGGCAGGTGGGAACATTTTTACCAAAAATTGTTGTACAAATTACACGAAACATATAATGAGTAATAGCGTTTATTAAAATGCGCGTTTTAATTTTAACTGCTAGCTTAGTTCGTTACATATACTATAAAACCGAATGTATCATTAAACATTAATATTGAGGCACCAAATCTTGGTAATTGAACTATAATTAACTCTAAGACGTTTTATAAATATCTTGTGTTGAATGTAAGGGTTTAGGTTTCATCATTAGCCTTTCTGTGATCACCTCATGAAGTCGAGCGAACACCATCACAATATCTTGTTCTCTGGAACATCTACCTTCTGATAGGGGAAGTTAATTAAACTCAAAATATAGCTTTAAACTAGCAGATGTACAGCCAACTAACCCATGCTAACGTCATCAATTTTGGAACTCAAATTGTAATTAATACAGACTTAAATCAGTAATGTAGAACATACATGTAGTTACTCTGAAACCAATGACCGGCATTAATAAACTAACTTCAATCTTATTCTCTTACGTTTAGTAGAGCTACAGTAGCCCCACGGCTTCTTTGGTGCTGACTGACAGCTCACAGCTGACTTATGACAGTCAACATTTAGGTATATACCTAAATTTTGACCGTCAGAAGTGACAGCTGCTAAACACATGTTTTTGCAGATCATATGGTTCGGCGTAGGGTTACATAATTTGGTCTAGTAACTTTTCAAAGCCGTCAGTCAGCACCAAAGAAGCCATGGGGTTACTGTAGGAGAGATTGTGTCTGACGTACTCCCTGTGGCAGGTCCGCTCAGCTCAGCTCGTACAAGACTGGTTTGAACACACTGAACCAGTCTGCACCAGAGTGGTGCAAGGTGATATGCTGGCCGCGGTGGGAGCTCCAGCACCTCTGACCTTTCTCCCTCTCCGTCAAGTGTGACCACCTGGCGGCGTCCTCACACCATGGACACCTTCACGTTCATCGCAGGAGTATTATCAACGATGGCGGTTTGAATTTATCTCACTCGGATATTTATTACTGCTTTTAAGTACAAGAACTAGTTTATTTTTACCTCTAGAATAAAATTGTACTTTTGTGTTACCACGCCTTGAGACAACCCGCGTATTTACACTTATTTGGTGACCTGGTGGTCTAGGGGTTCAATCCTCGGTCCCGGCACAGATTTATCTGATTACCAAACTCTTCCTTCACCTCTGACAAGATATCTTGTGAATGTGGGGAATGCCAGGCCTCCACCGTGGTTCGGATTCCACGTTAAACTGTAGGTCCTTCATTTCATCTCACAATCACCCTATCATCACACATTAGCGTAAGTGTGTATAACCCGAACGGGTAGTAAGACGCGGTTCTAATAATAATAATACACTTATTTAGCACCGAATATTACTACCTGTTTGGTTTGTACATTTATGTACAAATTACACTAGTATGTAAGGAAGGCTTAGTTTAGAGGAAGTGCACCCGCATTTGCGTGGAGGGAAAGCAGGAAAACAAATTTGGAAAATCCCTCAATTTACGTGACTGGGATCGAACCCCGATCTCCCTATTTTCAGCAGTCTAGTCTAACACGAGACTAGCGCGTTAGGCCATGCGGCCGGTATTTACACTAATTAGGAAGGCATTAGAACGGTGGAAGTTCATAGGAAATGTAAAGGAATTTGCGTGGATAGATTGTACTAAACCATTTAAATAATACAAACTAGATATACCAGCCTGGGATTTGAACCCTGACCTAGTAAACAAGACGAGGCAAATGGTTTTGCCTGTGTTTCGACCGGTGCGTATGAGAATATTGCTATTTAGCCCTACTGTATTAAATGAGGACAGGGCTGCAACATTGCGGTGAATAGAGGAACTACTACTATTATTATTAGCACCGCGTCTTACTACCCGTTCGGGTTATACGCACTTACGCTAATGTGTAATGGTAGGGTGATTGTGAGATGAAATGGAGGACCTACAGTTTAACGTGGAATCCGAACCACGGTGGAGGCCTNCCACATTCACAAGATGTCTTGTCAGAGGTGAAGGAAGGGTTTGGTAATCAGATAAATCTATGCCGGGAGCGAGGATTGAACCCCGGACCTCCAGCACAGAAGTCCGACATCTTACCCCTAGACCGCCAGGTCACCTAGAGGAACTACTAAACATGATTATTTACTAAAACTTGTTCTCTTTGGGTACCAATAAAATGTGGTTTATTGGCCATAAAACAATGTTATTTTTAATTAGAGAAGCACGAACTTGCCAGGAGATTCTGGTCGACGAGAAAGTTGCCTTGCCTTGCCTCGGTGTGTAGGCTTGCCATGTTTTGGTGAAATAATTGATTATATCCGAGCTAGGTGCTCTGAAACACACAGAACGTTCTTGAGTTGTCATTCAGGGAGTAGTCATGATAAAACTACAAACCCCAACGTACTAATTTACTGGAGACAAGGAGAGCAGGTATCAAACCGACCGTACTAACATGTTTTCCTTTAAATTGTTTCCCACTCTAACCACACCAAATTGCGGATACATTTCTTGTACTTTTTACCTTCGTCAATCCTATCCCGCCATATTAAGTATTATGTGAATAACCGGTAAATATAGAAAGATGCGGTTCATGCAAAAAACATATTATAAGTTCATATCATTAATGAATATGTCATATTTTATTTGAACTTGAGGTTTACATATTTACTTGAGGATAATATTTTACTGTACACTCTGAGTGAGAAAATTGGGATACCTTTTTATCTTTAAAAAAACGCTCTATATTTCCATCCTCATAGTCCCGTGAGTAGGTTAACGTAAGACAAAACTATGTTTTCTTGGTTTTGTGACCGTGGCGTTTTCACACGCAAACAACAAGACTATACATTTTATATAAGATATTATTTTAATAGTACCTCATTATTAGAAGTGATTTACTAACATTATATTGTATTATATTTAATTACCATTATCTAGGAGCTATGAAACAAGTGTATAGTGTAGTTTTAGTACAATAATATAGAAGCTATACAACAAGTTTCTAGTCTAGTTTAGTTTTATTATAGCCATCCAGAGCCATGTAGCATGTGAACACTTCACAACACCTAAATTATAAAATACATATAACGTATAGTGTAGGGGTCGACAAGCTACGGAACAAGTGCCAAGCGTGGCACGCGGAACGATTTTCATTGATACGCTGAGCGATTTGAATGAAAATAGTATGAGACCTTCATTTTTAACTAAAAAAATTCATGTGAATATACATTTTAATAATAACGTGATTTGTGTTTAAATGATTTAATTATTTTGTTTCAAAATTTCAAAATAATCTTTTCAGAATTTAAATTTTGCCAAACACCTTTATAACTTTTGTTTGTACTTTTTATTTATTCTGATTTCTATTAAAATGTGAAATTTCCAAGAAACAGTAGCTATTTTATATATTCGATTAAAAATATGTCATATTTAAATCTTACAAGATACATATAAATTTGTTTTAATATTGTTGCTAGTTGGCCAGTATAAAATGTAAACTATTTGTGTTTGTTTAGATTGGTTGGCCCGCTGAGTGACCTCGCAATATTACCTCGAATAGTGTTGCTAGTTAGCCAGTTTAAAATGTAAACTATTTGTGTGGGTTTAGATTGGTTGGCCCGCTGAGCGACCTTGCAATATTACCTCGGCACAGCGCCACTAAAAGTTGTCCGACCCCTGGTGTAGTACATACAGGTAGACTATATAATACGTATAATATCATATACATGTTCACTATAATATAAGGTTTGCCTGTGGTCAGTGGTGCTAACCGCAGTCTCCCTGTCCCAATCAACTTCAACACACATAGGTCTGTTCTGGTTGATGTGTTCATCACAGTTCTACAAGGTTGTTCTGGCTCAGTATGGAGAGGAAATGTAATGTTTGATATTGTTTGTGTGTGCTGTGTTGATGAAATAACCGATATATCCCTTTGTAGATCTTTAAACCAATTACATTTGGAGCATATATTATAAGTGATAATATAACCTAAAAAAAAATATAGAAAACACATTGTTTTAAGTATTGTTATTGGAAGAAGAATTCTAGGCTCCAATAGCCTGTATCAGTGTTCACTCAAACATTCACTCAAACTGACAGACGCTAGAGACTCCTGACGGGGACAGTACATTTGTGCTGTCCATTGGAACACCGAGTAAATATATTGTAGGCCTATTTGAGGCATTTTCAGGTTTGTAGAAAATTAAAAATTAATTGATTTGGTTGATTAAGATCTTTGATTGTCCCCGTTGCACAACCTTTTCAATATCGTCATCTAGGCTGACACTTTTTACAAAGCAGCTTTATATTATCTGCAAATAAAGACATTTCTAATTGCATGCTTTATTCACACAAGGGTCATTAAATAAACCACTGAATAAAAACTGACCAATAATTCAAGGATATTTTATTTAAATTAGTAAAATTGGTCCAATGTTTCGGTCCAAGACTGGTCCAAACCCTACTGTACACTCACTCAAACAATATTTTATATTATATTATTAAAACTTTTCCCCCGTGACTTCTTAGTTCCCGTCCGTAATATGTTCTAAATATTCTGATATGTTAAAGATGAAAAAGATTTAGCTCTAAAGGAAATGTTCATGCAGTGATGGTTGGAAAGCATTTATGAAAGCACACCCGAAGTGATTTGTACCGGGATTTAAATCCTAGTTCCTTGTTACCAACAACCTAGTTTGAAACTAGAGTGACGCGTTAGACCATTCGACTATCGATGCAGGCTTAAACTACTTTAAATGCTTGTTAGTTAATGTGTTATGTGCAAGGCCGTAGTCAGGGAGGGGGTTCAACCCCCGAAATTTAATGAAGAAAATATATATGGCTTTATTTATGGTTCAAACAATATCAAAATTAAGGCACAGGTACAAATTAGAAGGCCGTATTACCGTAAAAAGCACTTCAGAGAGCTTCTAGAGTGGTTTAATCTTTGAAATTTTGTCCAGCCTTGGGCAGTTACGGTGTTATGTTTCTATAAAAAACACTTCAGATAGTTTCTAGAACTGTCTATCACTTGGAATGTTTTCTGGCCACCACCAGGTATGTATCCACCAAACCCCCCTGAAATTATTAGCTCGCTACGACCTTGGTATAACTCAGAACATATTAATCACTAGATCCTTTACTATGAGATTCAGGCCGTGTCTTAGTATAATAAATGGTCTAAGCTCTGTAAACTTTAAAACATACCAAACAAACAATATTAATAAATGAATCCATCCTCAATTTATAAATGACGGGTTTTCACATTTTCTTAGCTAGAATTTTAAAATCCGCTGTCATGACCTTGAAATGAATCACTCTAACACTCGTATGTACAATGTAGTAATACGCAAATTGTAATTAAGCTCAACACAATATGATTCTCCAACGAGTTTTAAATATAAAGAGAAGAGTTTGGGTTTTTAAACGTGCGACTTGCATCTCCAACAAGTACAAATTGTCAGCGTGCATGTGTGACATTTCATAAAGAACATTCTAGTCGTGTTATATAGTAAACAAATACTGTACCAGCAGAACGGTAGGTTCAGACTTCCATCTTAAGTGAATTACTTGGCAGTTTAACATTTAATACAGTGCGTATAGCCCGAATGGGTAGTAAGACGCGGTGCTAATAATAATAATAATAATAAAACTTATGATTTTAACAATAAGCTCTTAAATCAGTTTCGTTTGGATGTTGTGGATATTGAAAACAATTTGTCGATCAATAATGATAGTTCCTTCAACAGTGACCAAATGATGGACTATCTAGCGTAGTTCTCGCAATTAACTGGATTGCTAATGACGGGGATGTCGGGGTTTGAATCCCGTCCACTCATACTCAAGTTTATCCAGATGGTACTGACGAACATATTTACTTGATTTATTTGAATGAGAGTTCATGGTGCTCCATTCTAATATTATCTTCATTCTGTGATTGCGTGTATAGAATCATAAGAACTGTCATGAGTCAAGTTGGTTTATAAGTCGGTGGTGGTTTCTGATACAATTTGTATTTTAAATATTCTACTTAAATAACCTAATAAAGAAAACCTTGCAAAGGTTAGTAAATTGCGGTGACCAAAACAGAAAACTTAGCCCCCGTACACTAACGCCCTCTTTAAGATCTTCCCCTGCACAGTAGTGCTACTGTGAGCAATAATGGAACTACCTTCTATACGTTGGCCAGTCTCTACGGCTCTCATAAAAAAAGCTTAATTTAGAATTAAAATGATAGTTAAAAAATATGTTTGAGTCTTTAGGCATTATATCTGTATATATATTGTTAAATACTACATATTTTAGTACAAAATCTAATCTAAATATTTCTAAACAAGGGAATTATTGAAATGTTTGTACGAGTCATGAGCATTCGGCCCAAAGTAATATCTGTAAGTTTTTATTATTAAATATCATATTTTTTAATCGCAGTTAAGATATTTTATGTGTATAGGAATATACTGAGTCTGAAAGTCTTTTCCCACAGATTTATTTATATTAGCTTTGTTTAATCTGACCGATTTTTAATATAATAATTTTTATAAAAAAATGAAAAAAGTCATTAGCAACAAAATTAAATTAAAGGTTGTATTTGACGGTTTAAAAATACTAATACTTGATTATAGTTTGATGAGGGGGGTTATTGGGACCAGGGGCTACAGAAAGGAAGGATAAGGGCTCACTGAGGAACGTACATTAAATCAATACTAAATACATCTAGTATGACATTAACTGTATCTACTGTCATCTCATTGTAGAGGTCGGTCGTATATTATTAACTAGATCTACTGTACTCTCATTGGAGAGGTCGGTTGTACAATATTAACTAGATCTACTGTACTCTCATTGGAGAGGTCGGATGGAGAGGTCGGTTGTACAATATTAACTAGATCTACTGTCCTCTCATTGGAGAGGTCGGTTGTACAATATTAACTAGATCTACTGTACTCTCATTGTAGAGGTCGGTCGTATATTATTAACTAGATCTACTGTCTTACCCATTGGAGAAGTCGGTCGTATAATATTAACTAGATCTACTGTCATCTCATTGGAGAGGTCGGTTGTACAATATTAACTAGATATACTGTACCCTCATTGGAGAGGTCGGTTGTACAATATTAAGTAGATCTACTGTACTCTCATTGGAGAGGTCGGTTGTACAATATTAACTAGATCTACTGTCCTCTCATTGGAGAGGTCGGTTGTACAATATTAACTAGATCTACTGTTCTTTCATTGGAGAGGTCGGTTGTACAATATTAACTAGACCTACTGTCCTCTCATTGGAGAGGTCGATTGTACAATATTAACTAGATCTACTGTACTCTCATTGGAGAGGTCGGTTGTACAATATTAACTAGATCTACTGTACTCTCATTGGAGAGGTCGGTTGTACAATATTAACTAGATCTACTGTACTCTCATTGGAGAGGTCGGTTGTACAATATTAACTAGATCTACTGTACTCTCATTGGAGAGGTCGGTTGTACAATATTAACTAGATCTACTGTACTCTGATTGGAGAGGTCGGTTTTACAATATTAACTAGATCTACTGTACTCTCATTGGAGAGGTTAGTTGCATAATATTAACTAGTTCTACTCTATTCTCATTTGAAAGGTTGGTTGTATAATATTAATTAGTTCTACTCTCTTTTCATTAGAAAGGTTGGTTGTATAATATTAACTAGTTCTACTCTCTTGTAATTGGAGAGGTTGGTTGCATAATATTAACTAGTTCTACTCTATTGTCATTGGAAAGGTTGATTGTATAATGTTAACTAGTTCTACTTTCTTCTCATTGGAGAGGTTGGTTGTATAATATTAACTAGTTCTACTCTCTTCTCATTGGAAAGGTTTATTGTATAATATTAACTAGTTCTACTCTCTTCTAATTGGAGAGGTTGGTTGTATAATATTAACTAGTTCTAATCTCTTGTCATTGGAAAGGATAGTTGCATAATATTAACTAGTTCTACTCTCTTGTAATTGGAGAGGTTGGTTGTATAATATTAACTAGTTCTACTCTATTTTCATTGGAAAGGTTGGTTGTATAATATTAACTAGATCTACTGTCCTCTCATTAGAGAGGTCGGTTGTACAATATTAACTAGATCTACTGTCCTCTCATTGGAGAGGTTAGTTGCATAATATTAACTAGTTCTACTCTCTTGTCATTGGAAAGGTTGGTTGTATAATATTAACTAGTTCTACTCTCTTTTCATTAGAAAGGTTGGTTGTATAATATTAACTAGATATACTGTCCTCTCATTGGAGACGTTAGTTGCATAATATTAACTAGTTCTACTCTATTTTCAATGGAAAGGTTAGTTGTATATTATTAACTAGTTCTACTCTCTTTTCATTGGAAAGGTTGGTTGTATAATATTAACTAGATCTACTGTCCTCTCATTGGAGAGGTTAGTTGCATAATATTAACTAGTTCTACTCTATTTTCAATGGAAAGGTTAGTTGTATAATATTAACTAGTTCTACTTTCTTGTCATTGGAAAGTTTTGTTGTATAATATTAACTAGTTCTACTCTCTTGTCATTGGAAAGGTTGGTCGTATAATATTAACTAGTTCTACACTCTTGTCATTGGAAAGGTTGATTGTATAATATTAACTAGTTCTACTCTATTTTCATTGGAAAGCTTGGTCGTATAATATTAACTAGTTCTACTCTCTTGTCATTGGAAAGGTTGATTGTATAATATTAACTAGTTCTACTCTATTTTCATTGGAAAGCTTGGTCGTATAATATTAACTAGTTCTACTCTCTTGTCATTGGAGAGGTTGATTGTATAATATTAACTAGTTCTACTCTCTTCTCATTGGAAAGGTTGGTTGCATAATATTAACTAGTTCTACTCTCTTGTCATTGGAAAGGTTGGTTGTATAATATTAACTAGTTCTACTCTCTTCTCATTGGAAAGGTTGGTTGTATAATATTAACTAGATCTACTGTCCTCTCATTGGAGAGGTTAGTTGCATAATATTAACTAGTTCTACTCTCTTGTCATTGGAAAGGTTGGTTGTATAATATTAACTAGTTCTACTCTCTTGTCATTGGAAAGGTTGGTTGTATAATATTAACTAGTTCTACTCTATTTTCATTGGAAAGGTTGGTTGTATAATATTAACTAGATCTACTGTCCTCTCATTAGAGAGGTCGGTTGTACAATATTAACTAGATCTACTGTCCTCTCATTGGAGAGGTTAGTTGCATAATATTAACTAGTTCTACTCTCTTGTCATTGGAAAGGTTGGTTGTATAATATTAACTAGTTCTACTCTCTTGTCATTGGAAAGGTTGGTTGTATAATATTAACTAGTTCTACTCTCTTGTCATTGGAAAGGTTGATTGTATAATATTAACTAGTTCTACTCTCTTCTCATTGGAAAGGTTGGTTGTATAATATTAACTAGTTCTACTCTCTTCTCATTGGAAAGGTTGGTTGTATAATATTAACTAGATCTACTGTCCTCTCATTGGAGAAGTTAGTTGTATAATATTAACTAGTTCTACTCTCTTGTCATTGGAAAGGTTGGTTGTATAATATTAACTAATTCTACTCTCTTGTCATTGGAGAGGTTGGTTGTATAATATTAACTAGTTCTACTCTCTTGTCATTGGAAAGTTTGGTTGTATAATATTAACTAGTTCTAGTCTCTTCTCATTGGAAAGGTTGATTTTATAATATTAACTAGTTCTACTATCTTGTCATTGGAAAGGTTGATTGTATAATATTAACTAGTTCAACTCTCTTCTCATTGGAAAGGTTGATTGTATAATATTAACTAGTTCTACTCTCTTGTCATTGGAAAGGTTGATTGTATAATATTAACTAGATCTACTGTCCTCTCATTGGAGGGGTTAGTTGCATAATATTAACTAGTTCTACTCTCTTCTCATTGGAAAGGTTGGTTGTATCTATTAACTAGATTGACTAGATAGATTAATAGCTATCTGCGCTATCCGTCTTGATGAGGTAAAGATGAGTAATGTGATAGCTTGGATTAAATATGTCCGCTTCTTTGAAGATTAAGAGAAAATATTAAAATATTTAAGAAAATAATCCCATCATAGCTTGCTGGGATTCGAGCCCCAACCTTCCATCCATTGTATAACCAGACAAAATAAACCAGGCGTGTAATCTGCGTGCCCACGGATGCGGAATATTTTACAAAAGAGTAAGAATTATTTCGTTAGCCCATATTATTATTATTATTATTATTATTATTAGCACCACGTCTTACTACCCATCCGGGCTATACGCACTTACGCTATTGTGTATTGGTAGGGTGATTGTGAGATGAAATGGAGGACCTACAGTTTAACGTGGGATCCGAACCACGGTGGAAGGCCTGGCATTCCCCACATTCACAAGATATCTTGTCTGAGGTGAAGGAAGGGTTTGGTAATCAGGTAAATCTGTGCTGGGACCGAGGATTGAACCCTGGCCGCCAGCATAGAAGTCCGACACCTTACCCCTAGACCGCCAGGTCACGTCTTAGTTAGCCTATATTCATCCATCACATACACAATACATTCTACTGTTTATGACCCAATATCTCAGTCAATATGGCGACTATCAAGACTTTATTTTAAGAGTATCTACCTACTATATAATATATCTTCTTTAATAAAATATTATTACTAAATTATTCGTACTTCAATAGCCATAGCTAAAAGTTTTATTTGTAATTTAACATTTAAGCAAACGTAACATGGCCTCCTAAAACAGATTATTAAATATTTTCGAAATAAATATTTAGTTGAGCCTTTTATTCGTAAATATTAAGTCTATCTACGTTTCATACCTTAAAGTAAACATTTTTTTAAAATTATTTCAGGAAACAACATACAAATATAATTCTAGGCCTTAAAATAATCCATTTCAATCACTATAAAAACTAATGAATGAAAACAAATGTTTAATATTAGATGAAGTTATTTATCGGGCAACGTGGTCTAGGAGGTATGAAGTGTTAGTATTTACAAATATGCAACACATGTTTAAATATTCAAAACATGTAAGCGACATTAAACACATATATAGTTTTGTAAAATAATCAATAAGAACACCTTCCCAACTCAAAGTCTAGAAATTCATATGAAGGAGTTAGCTCACTTTGTTCCTGCATAAAATAATTGGAAATGATGAGAAGATAAGAGGAAATACTGAAGAAGGAAATCTAGAAAACAAAACAAATTGAGACATTTGTTCGTCCTGAGTGTACTTAGGCCTGCCTGCGACTCTGAAGACCGGTAATTGGTCTTGTTTATTTTTATACCCATCACAAACAAGCAACAAAAGTTGGACCCATCATTTGGATTGGAAACGTTTTGCTCTTAGGAAAACGTATATTATGATGTCATTTTTTTTAAGGGGAAGAGGGGATGAAAAATAAAAATAAACGTCTAACTAAAAAACGAACTAAGCACACAATAATCGGGCAATAATGTACGTGGGAGATGTAGAATCTATGGTACAAAGAATGAGCCCGTTAGATACACTTAGAACTAGCTAGAGATCCGTTCATCTCAAGGGAAACCTATAAGGTAGCATTGTTATCTTTAGTATATAAAACTAGCGACAGGGAAAAGTAACCAAATCTTAAATTATATTTTAATATATATCCTTTATTTGTTTAAATTGTGTTATAAAACGCGAAAAAGTTGACTGACTAATACAAAATGTTAAAATAGATATCTAATCTGAACATATGTTAAAGGCTGAAATCTCTTTTGATGATTAATTAGCTATAACTTCTCTACACACAGTATTTATATTCTTGACTTTTCTTGCTAATAGAAAATAAAGAAGAGATTAACACCGCATGAATACTGGTTTTTAAAAAGTTAAAACTAATAAATGTTACATAAAAACAGTTTACATTTTAGAAAAGGAAATATTTATTTTCACCGTTTCTGACCAAGTTTAAACTGCCATTTAGAATCCGCCATATTAAATTCTAGTCTTTTGCCTTTTCTAGAGAACTTTATCTTATGACCTATCGGAATTCCAAATTTAAGATTCTAAAAGGCATTATAATGTTTGAATAACTCATGTTGACGTACAAAATATATCTAAACTGTCACGAATAATGATGTTCAACATCCAGTTGCATTCTTTATTTAATGTCTTCTATTACAACATGTGTATGTTACGGACTGCTATGAGAGAGTGTGGTGTACATGAATGGTTAGTAAATACAACTATGGTGGTGTGTGATGGATGTAAAGCATGTGTTATGGTTGATGGAGCTTTGAGGGAATGGTGGAACATTGAACAGGGAGTTAGACAAGGTTGTGCTATGTCTCCATGGTTGTTTAATGTGTTCATGGATAAGTGTACGAGGGATGCTTGTGAGGACGTGGTTGGTGTAAAATTGGACAATGTTAATGTAAGAGTGCTGCTATACGCCGATAATGGCGCATTAATGGTTGATAGTGAAAGTGACATGTATAATGCATTTAATTATTTGAATTTGATGACAGGATTGAATTTGATCTTTGCATACATTTATCCAAAAATAGAGTGATAGTTTTTTTTACACGGACCGATCAGGTAATTATTGTAAGCTTGGTAGAAATAGAAAACTCTTAGAATAAATTAATGGTTTCATGTATCTGGGCAGAATGTTTTGTAAAATGGAAGGATGGATGGTGAAATTGACAGACGGGTGAGTGCATCTTGGAGAGTAGCTGGATGTATGTGGACTGTTGCAGAGTGTGAAGAAATATCTAAAGAAGTAAAGATGGCGGTATTTAAAAGTGTGTTAACGCCAACATTTGTTTATGGATATAAAGTGTGGGTTTGTCAGGAGAAACAAAAGAGCAAGGAGAATGTGGTTGGAATGGGATCTCTAAGAATTAATGTAAGTAGAAACACTCACATGGACACAGTCAGTGATGAATGGGTGCTGAAGGAGTGCGGTTTGCAAGGGAATCCAACAGGTCAATGTGAAAGAAGCGTCTTACGTTCGTTTGGACATGTTGAGAGGATGAGAGTGGATCGAGTGACGAAGTAAATATATGAAGGTAGAGTGTATAAATCAAAAGGAAGGGGAAGGACATGTAAGACACGGTTAAATATCGTATATATGACTCGGTGTATGGATGTCATTGAAGTGAAAGGGGTATGAAATAATAGGGAAGTGAGGATCAATTAAGGTTGAAGTAGTTGTTTTTTTAATATATCTGCACAGTACAGTTCTAAGATAACCTTGACAGTTCCAAAACAAATATTCCAACCAAAACATTATTAAAACATATTTGGAACTAAACAATAATCAGCCCATAAAATGAGTGCAGAAACGAAGGTAATCCATAATAAACGCGATATTTGCCTAAGTGAGGTCATAAAATATGTGAAAATAAATTATATACATTTCTACGAAAACAAATAGGAAAAATGAACATCACAGTTTAAAAAAGAGTATAAATGGAATAATAGCTTGTTAAAGAGACTGGGTTCCTGCAATTTACTGCCCAATTTCAATTTCCCACTGCAAAAATAAAAGATTTTCCTAATAGTATGGGAAATTTTGAGCTCCCTATTTATTGACTTCAATTATCATGATTGCAAATATATTAACATTTTATTACACACATAAGTGTTTTTTGTACTAATCTTTGAGATTATAGCCCCCCTCCCCCTACCTGCCTAACTTACAAATGTCAATCATATTATTTTTGGAAGAAGGTAAAGAAAAGCGGATAGAAACATATAAAAGATACAAATACAATATGGATTTTACAATGAAAAGAATAACACAATTGGGAATGCCAGGCCTCCACCGTGGTTCGGATTCCACGTTAAACTGTAGGTCCTCCATTTCATCTTACAATCTCCCTACCATTACACATTAGCGTAAGTGCGTATAAACCGAACGGGTAGTAAGACGTGGTGCTAATAATAATACAATGAAAAGAATAACACAGTCCACATATTAGAGTTCTGCCATTGGAAAAAGAGGTAATAGCCACCTCTTGAAGAAAATTGATCGCTACCGCCCAATTCCTTGACCTAGGTTTCATTCTCGTCACCTACAATCCACTCTATTAGGAGACTTACGTCCTAGACCAAAAGCTGACACTGGTGTGATTTTTTTTGGTCAAATGTTTGTATAGAATACTACTTTTTTAGTGATAATTGTAATGATATGAATAATAATTGTGAGACTAGTAGTAATAACAATAATGATCAACCCAATTCTTATGTTGAATGGTCTAAGGCAGAGGTGACCAACCCACAGCCACTAGTGGCACGATTAAAGCAACCACAGATAAAAATATAACAAATTATAACAGTTGCAAAAAAAGTACTTGACAAGTCCAAGTTAATGAATTGATAAAATCCTAGCAATTAAGTTGGCCTGTTCTGTATATGTTTTCCCGTCACTACTGAAAAGCCTCTTGTTAGGCACCAGCTAGTTTCATGTAGAGCAGAGGATATTTTGAAAGCATTTGTATTGAAAACAACCAATTAGAATACCATCAATAAGACAGTGTCTGTACAGACGGGGTCCCAGCACTAATTGGCAAAGTAAGAGGTTTTATAGTTTTGTTGGAAGATTGTTTGAAGCAAAAAGATTTTAAATACTACTGAATTATCAATAGAGAAGCCCTCTTTATCTACGACATGTGATTCTCTTCTGATTTTGATCCAATGGTGCGATGTATCAACAATATTCAAATTTGAACACTGAACAGAAGGGAATTTGGCCATCTCCTCGAAGTAGAATCGGAAGACAAACATCACCATGAACTTATACATCATTCTAGTGTCCGTTGACTGTCGCCGCGAAAGGTGTTAGAGAGAATTTGGAATTTATACGATAAGGTTCTAGGGTTTTTGATAGAATACGTGGATCTACATTATGTGTGTACACCTTTAAAGAGTTAAGATTACATATGGAATCTAGTTTTTCTGACAGGAACGTGGAAGATAAACAACTTGAATCAGTGTTTGAAAGTAAAAAACAAACATTTTCCAAACTCATTCAGATCAGTTCAGGTTTTTAAAACAAAGGTCATTCTGCTGGGTCCAGTCTTTACCAGAATTTCTCAGAATTTTCAAAACTCTCCCACTAATTTATTCGAAAGCAAACACTTCCCAACATTGAATGTAGCACGCTTCCAGGCCTTGACAAATACAAACATTTTATCTCCAATTAAAAAATCTCTTATGAAATAAGGTTTTCAGACATTAGGATGAGAGTAAAAATATTCAGCTTTTAACTAATCTTTTTTTAAAATTCCAATAGAGGATTCTCCACCCTTCTTTGTACAAATTGAAGATCTTCTGAACTATGTTACAATTTACAACCAGTACTAGGAAGTACTTGGAAATCCATCCAGACAAGAATTATCCATCTTCTGGAAATGCCCTCCTCCATGCCAGTTTCCTACTTCAAGAGACCTGTCAATGAGATGCTGTTGCATGATTGGTTCCTCCTGCTGTACATCTTTGAGCAAACCTTTTCAACTATCATTTTAGTCAGCAACAGGAACTTTTCAGCTCTCACTGATAAGCATCTATACCCTGATTTTGGTTTGAAGAAATGTAGAGAAAATAAAACATATCTCTTTGCGGCCAACATTGATAGCATTTTCTTATATTATTTGTGTTATTTGATAGGTATTGATAATATCCATTAAAAGTAACCTCTGCAGATGACATGACTTTATGTATGAATATATTAACATTGATTTAGTAACTTTAGTAACTAACTACTACTGTTCTTCCTACCAAAGTCATACTATAGGAAACCTGATTCTCCATGTTTCTTCCACGAAAAATCCAAACATTAATAAACTCATGAATTTCAAAGAGTTCCGGAAAAATCACTAAAATCTGATATATCTATTTTTTATGTTTTTAAAGTGCTGTGATTTCTATTAGTTAGTTGTCTTACTAATACTGTTATCAATCATCATTAATAAAACATAATCATACAATGATGGCGTGTGAACCGAGTAGCTATGTATTGTTTTGGAATGTATATTCTTGAAACATGCTCATTATACAAATTATTAATACGGTTTATGGTTTGTTTTCTTGTTTGTTTTCTGATCTACTATCCTAAATAAACTAAAATAGCTCAAAACTTCAAATTCACGAATCAAGTATTTATTCCATTATCAATTTTTAAATAGGTTTTTTTTTGTTTTTTTTAAAGATGGTGGTAGTACTTAGAGGTAAGTTTAGGTTAAAGATTAGGGATGGAGGGGCACGTCCAAGACTTTCAGTGCAACAATAATGTTGGCACGCCGGAGGTTTGGTCACCCCTGGGCTTAGGCTCCACTCCCACAATAGACAGGTAGGGGTTAAAGTGGGTGCACTGAGGGAAATTTTTCCAAAATGATTTTCCACCCAAATGTGGTTACACTCTCTCTAATTTCAACCTTTTTCATTCCTAACACATTACCGTGATTAGTCATACGCGTAAAGCCCGAACGGGTAGTAAGACGCTCTGACATAAACCAAAACAAATAATTGATTTTATCTTAAAATATAATAAATTGTGGTATCTTAATAAATGTTTTAAAAACTCCTTATTCCCATTTAAATGTCTAAACCAACCACGGCCATGTTTAACGTTCTTCCTAGTCAGATACGTAATATAAATGACTTCAAGGGTCGTCATGGGGTGATTCCAAAACGGTCAAATAGATCATCTTCTCACACTCGAGCAAACTATTAATATAATACACTGAAATGAGTTAGTTTGCGAGTACCTGGCCGACATGTCCGTGTTCACCAAGTATCAAGTTTATCATTGGTTTGATAGCCGTGTATAGGACATTTCTTCAAATGATCGACTATCCGCGCTCTAGAGATGTGTATCGTTGTTTATCTGGCGCCTCACCTCCGAGAATACTAGTATAAGTACACTACAGTCTCGCACCTCTTTCTCATCCTATTGCATCCTAATCCCAGAGGTAGTGAGGCCATACTATTTAGAGAGGCAGAGGGGGTGAAGGTGGCGTTACAGACAAATTAAACTCAGCCCCCCCCTCCCCTTTTCCTCAATCAAAAATATGTTGGTTGTGATAGAGGCAAAAACAGAAGTATTGCTTCGGACTGTTTTTGAGCCGAAGGTGGTGTTTTGCGCCCCGCCAGTTTAACAATAGATAGGTGACCTGGTGGTCTAGGGGTAAGGTGTCAGACTTCTGTGCTGGCGGCCGGGGTTCAATCCTCGGTCCCGGCACAGATTTATCTGATTACCAAACCCTTCCTTCACCTCTGACAAGACATCTTGTGAATGTGGGGAATGCCAGGCCTCCACCGTGGTTCGGATCCCACGTTAAACTGTAGGTCCTCCATTT
>CABEEJ010005085.1:41296-54596 GCA_901482245.1 Timema douglasi
GGGGGATGTGCACGGAATCGACAAGGAGAAACAGAGAAAGACAACACCTTCCGGAGATGACGTTTCATTTTGAATCTGTAGATGGGTCACGTGCAACGCCGTGCGGGATCGCTAGTTGTTAATAAATGTATCATTGTATTGATTGAACTACATTTATAGGAATAAGGAAAGTATATCTTAGAACCAATCTATCTACAGTTGCGTGGAGGGAGGGTTAAAACTATAGAGGGAAAATATCCTCAGTTAACTGTATCCCAGACTAGATCAAATGATCTTGAGGTTTAGTCTGCATGCATACAAATGACGTGGGAGTTTTAATATAAGCTAGATCACAAAACCAATCAGTTTAAAAATAATTACTTTTGAATATTTTAAATTTAAATTTGTATTTTAGAATGCTTAAGGAAATGAGTCTTAAATTAGACTGACATTTTAATAAACAGTTCGTGTCATGATACTCCAGCCAAACCTCCTCAGATCAGCGCTATCTCTGAGTACAAGTGGGAAGCTCCCACCCACATTTAACTATTCACGCTACTGAATTCAAGCGGGAATCTCTCAGTCATCAAACACGTTACCCTGAGGTGCTTGGTATCACGAGCCACTAGCCTATTCTCCCATAATGTAGTGCTATTATTCTCCTTTCAAGAAACTATACCGCTCCTTTGATCTCGCGCCGATGGTCCAAACTACAAAGCTCTGAGCTCGCCAAAGACCGGGTCACCGGAGACGAACCTGTGCAAGGGGGAAAACCTAGCTTTCCTACAAGAAAATGTTGAGCTGTGTAAGGGGAAAACCTAACTTTCCTACAAGAAAATGTTGAGCTGTGTAAGGGGAAAACCTAACTTTCCTACAAGAAATGTTGAGATGTGCAAGGGGGAAAACCTAACTTTCCTACAAGAAATGTTGAGATGTGCAAGGGGGAAAACCTAACTTTCCTACAAGAAAATGTTGAGCTGTGTAAGGGGAAAACCTAACTTTCCTACAAGAAATGTTGAGATGTGCAAGGGGGAAAACCTAACTTTCCTACAAGAAATGTTGAGATGTGCAAGGGGGAAAACCTAACTTTCCTACAAGAAAATGTTGAGCTGTGTAAGGGGAAAACCTAACTTTCCTACAAGAAATGTTGAGATGTGCAAGGGGGAAAACCTAACTTTCCTACAAGAAATGTTGAGATGTGCAAGGGGGAAAACCTAACTTTCCTACAAGAAAATGTTGAGCTGTGTAAGGGGAAAACCTAACTTTCCTACAAGAAATGTTGAGATGTGCAAGGGGGAAAACCTAACTTTCCTACAAGAAATGTTGAGATGTGCAAGGGGGAAAACCTAACTTTCCTACAAGAAAATGTTGAGCTGTGTAAGGGGAAAACCTAACTTTCCTACAAGAAATGTTGAGATGTGCAAGGGGGAAAACCTAACTTTCCTACAAGAAATGTTGAGATGTGCAAGGGGGAAAACCTAACTTTCCTACAAGAAAATGTTGAGCTGTGTAAGGGGAAAACCTAACTTTCCTACAAGAAATGTTGAGATGTGCAAGGGGGAAAACCTAACTTTCCTACAAGAAAATGTTGAGCTGTGTAAGGGGAAAACCTAACTTTCCTACAAGAAATGTTGAGATGTGCAAGGGGGAAAACCTAACTTTCCTACAAGAAAATGTTGAGCTGTGTAAGGGGAAAACCTAACTTTCCTACAAGAAATGTTGAGATGTGCAAGGGGGAAAACCTAACTTTCCTACAAGAAAATGTTGAGCTGTGCAAGGGGAAAACCTAACTTTCCTACAAGAAATGTTGAGCTGTGCAAGGGGGAAAACCTAACTTTCCTACAAGAAAATGTTGAGCTGTGCAAGGGGAAAACCTAACTTTCCTACAAGAAATGTTGAGCTGTGCAAGGGGGGAAACCTAACTTTCCTACAAGAAAATGTTGAGCTGTGCAAGGGGAAAAACCTAACTTTCCTAAAAGAAATGTTGAGCTGTGCAAGGGGAAAAACTAACTTTCCTACAATAAATGTTGAGATGTGCAAGGGGAAAACCTAACTTTCCTACAAGAAAATGTTGAGCTGTGCAAGGGGAAAAACCTAACTTTCCTACAAGAAATGTTGAGCTGTGCAAGAGGAAAAACTTACTTTCCTACAATAAAATGTTGAGCTGTGCAAGGAACTATGATTCGAAGGTACAGTACATTGACGAGTTGGAAACATATTTTGAGAAAGGGATCTTAAATAAAAATATACTAAACAATACTTTCAGCGACTATCTATTTTACCTATATTGGTTTTTGTTTGTTCTAATAGTCTTTTACTTTTAGGTAGCAACATATTCCCCTCCTCCCCCCTGGTGATGAAACTGTATCTTAAGTGAGTCTGACATTTTGGACGTCATGATCCTGGTTTGATGGCGATAGGGACCAGCTCCCCATCCACGCATATGTGGCTACATATCCTCTAATTTCTCTCCACACTAATGAGGGTGAGACCTTGAACTGAAATAAACACAATCGGCCTCTAGCCTTATTTCAACTGCAGCATTGGCAAACCTTACAACCCCCACTCTCCATATGTACAGACAAACCTTACAACCCCCACTCTCCATATGTACAGACAAACCTTACAACCCCCACTCTCCATATGTACAGGCAAACCTTACAACCCCCACTCTCCATATGTACAGACAAACCTTACAACCCCCACTCTCCATATGTACAGACAAACCTTACAACCCCCACTCTCCATATGTACAGACAAACCTTACAACCCCCACTCTCCATATGTACAGACAAACCTTACAACCCCCACTCTCCATATGTACAGACAAACCTTACAACCCCCACTCTCCATATGTACAGACAAACCTTACAACCCCCACTCTCCATATGTACAGACAAACCTTACAACCCCCACTCTCCATATGTACAGACAAACCTTACAACCCCCACTCTCCATATGTACAGACAAACCTTACAACCCCCACTCTCCATATGTACAGACAAACCTTACAACCCCCACTCTCCATATGTACAGACAAACCTTACAACCCCCACTCTCCATATGTACAGACAAACCTTACAACCCCCACTCTCCATATGTACAGACAAACCTTACAACCCCCACTCTCCATATGTACAGACAAACCTTACAACCCCCACTCTCCATATGTACAGACAAACCTTACAACCCCCACTCTCCATATGTACAGACAAACCTTACAACCCCCACTCTCCATATGTACAGACAAACCTTACAACCCCCACTCTCCATATGTACAGACAAACCTTACAACCCCCACTCTCCATATGTACAGACAAACCTTACAACCCCCACTCTCCATATGTACAGACAAACCTTACAACCCCCACTCTCCATATGTACAGACAAACCTTACAACCCCCACTCTCCATATGTACAGACAAACCTTACAACCCCCACTCTCCATATGTACAGACAAACCTTACAACCCCCACTCTCCATATGTACAGACAAACCTTACAACCCCCACTCTCCATATGTACAGACAAACCTTACAACCCCCACTCTCCATATGTACAGACAAACCTTACAACCCCCACTCTCCATATGTACAGACAAACCTTACAACCCCCACTCTCCATATGTACAGACAAACCTTACAACCCCCACTCTCCATATGTACAGACAAACCTTACAACCCCCACTCTCCATATGTACAGACAAACCTTACAACCCCCACTCTCCATATGTACAGACAAACCTTACAACCCCCACTCTCCATATGTACAGGCAAACCTTACAACCCCCACTCTCCGTATGTACAGGCAAACCTTACAACCCCCACTCTCCATATGTACAGACAAACCTTACAACCCCCACTCTCCATATGTACAGATAAACCTTACAACGAATATCAGAAACACTTTGAAAAGAGTAGCATATGATTGACGCTCAAACTCAACCTGAAAATAGACTGCTTATATTACAATGTTTAACAAATACACCACCTACATGTCAATAATGGTCAAGTGGGCGTTGTTTCTTAATTTGATGGACTATCCGTGGGACCTACACATACGCTCACATGGTCTAAGGTGCTGTGCATTGAGGTACTGATTACTGGTCGCTAGACACGCACCAATCATTTAACACGCTGGTGGTAATGACACGAGGTCCTCCATGTGACTCAACAGCCAAACGACTTGGAGTAGGGTCGGGAGTGTTTAGTTGTCATTAGTCAAGTTCTCCGAGGAATGATCACACGTAGTAGTGAGCCCAACTTGTGTGAAACAGGCTCCCGCGTATATCTTGATGACGTTCCGAGATACAAGATTATTTAACAACTGGTTTAAAGTACAACCATAATTAAGACGAACACTCATTTTTGTGTAAATCTACAGATAAATACTTTTATTAGAGACCTAAAATCTATGTTTTATGATATTGGAAACCCTTTCGCAACAACAATCAACATCAATACTTTCGAAGAACAACCTAACTATAAATATATGTGACTAATATTACATTAAATTTTACCCTTAACTAAACATCACTAATTTTTATCATTTTTATCTTGACAGTCTGGGTACTGCAAAGCTCAGAAATATAAAATTAGAGGATACAAAACTCCCCAGTCATTCAAGTCTTACGTGTCATAGATCAGGTAGTTTGAAATTTGCGCTGGAAAATAAAAACGTAGTTTTGACTAAATGATATAAAATATTCACTATTCAGTATTTCCATATTTCAGAGGACACCAAATGTTCTATATTTCAGGTGAAACTAATGTTTCATATTATAAACTATTAAGATGACACATATTGCTTCATATCGCAAATTATAACTACAAAATAGTATTTGCTTAAGTCAAAGTACAGCATGTTTATGTGTCCATTTGTCCTATTTTCAGCTTCTGGTAACTTATTCTCAGTGGCGGCTCGTGTATAGGCACTGCGGAACTGCAACACCCTCTAATTCCACTTGATATTATCGATAACATTTAATAGAATGAGTCCTTTTTTCTTTAATTCTTTATTTATTTTTGTAGTACAATATATATTCCTTAAGCTTAATGTCAGTACTTCAATAGCCACCCCCCGGTTTATAAAAAATATACAAAAATCTTTGTATGGAACTGTGCGCTTCACAGTTTCAGCAACGTGGTGTTTGACTGTTGTGCGCATGCGTACATAGTAGGGGGTGGGGAGGAAGGCGGTACTGCCAGGTAGATAGAGCACTGTTGCTCTCGCAGTGCCAGCTCTAGGATGATGGTGAAATGAAGTTTGTTTTTTTTACTCAGCGTGTGTTGTGCTTAAAAACCGTGTACCATATTCTTGAATTTGATAAAGGGTAGAAGAGTTTAGAATTAAATTATTATTCGGCTTTCAGCTATTCTATTTGATTTTTTTTCAGTTATTTTATTTAACAGAAAGACTAAATGCACTTGCAGTATTTTCAATGGAGAAAATTTTTCTCAATTGTCATCCAGAGATCAAGGAGAAAATTATTGAACATTTTGCGCAAATTAAAACAAGAAGAATCGATTTCATTTTTAAATGAATTGTAACAATTTAAGTTAAAGTAAGTAAAAAATGTGTTTTTTTTGTTAAGATTTTATCAAGTTCAGGAATAAATTTTCTTTTTATAATTTTTTTTCCTTTTACACAATTTTGAAACAAAGGCTAAAAGTTTTCTGGAGCAGCACTCCCACTAATTTTAGCTACGAGCCGCCACTGCTTATTCTATTGCACCAGCAACGGTTAGGAGGGGGGAGGCTAGATAGGGGTAGTAATAGCCAACGTGTTAGTTGTGAATTGTGTTCTTATAAACTCGTTGTAGGATGTGGGAAACCATTTAGAAAAAACTATCTGTGTAGACCCAGCCAGGATTCGAACCTTGTCTCACCCTGCTTCCATTGCAAAACAACCATTATCAAACATTGGTCGTGACTCCACTGATTAACAGACAGTGGTTCCTCTTACAGAGTCGTGACGTCACGGTATTTTCAACGGCTATGATCCCCCATTCGGGGTGTAGGTATTTTAGTATAGAAATATACACCTAAACTTGATGAAAGTGGTCGAAAGTACTCCCATAAGTTGTCAGATGGGGAAACCCACCCGTTTATCACTCAGAATGGACGTGCCAATAACCTGGAGCGGTGTTGATACCTTATGGTCAGATTTGATTCAACAGGTTGAAAGTCCTCCGCCCAGCTTTCACCCGCGTGTAAAGAGCATTACAGAAGAGATAGGTTTAAAAATAGGCTTACAGTATTACATTTCACATTGGTTTACAATATATGAAAATATTATAAAAACAATCAATTATTATGGAAACCTGTGTAATTTGATAAAAGCACCGGTGATATATTTCAACAGTGTTTATCAGTACAGATTAATTTCAAAAATATATACAAGTAGGAATAAGAAAAGGATTTATCTATTGTCGCCTATTAGATACACAAGTTTTCACAGTGCTATAGTTACAATGGTCTGTGAAGAGAGAACTGGCCATGTGTCAACAGGTTTGTTGGCAGTATTGGAACTATAGTTGTGTGAGTTTTCTTTGGCGATAGCAGTTCTGGAGTCTTGGGCAGTTAGTCCTGGGCCTTCTTCGTGCCTCTTCTAGTTCCTCTCTCCCGGGAGTTTGGCCTAGTGTTTTCTGGAGTCTCTCTGGGTTTTTTAATGGTATAAAGGTGCGTGCTGGAGAGCCACCACTGGTGCTACCCGTGGTACACAAACATAACCTAAATTAAGAGGAGCGGCTGAAATGGCGCACAATCTGACCGGGTGTGTTGTAGGAAACCTGAGGAGCAGTCTGGTTGGCACATATCTAAGTCGAGAGGGTATTCTACTGTGAAAAGCCACCGTTGGTGCGACCCAAATAATATATTTGATGAGCTTAGTCTGGAGATATTGTGTTCCGTATTTTTCCTTCCTCTCTGTCTCTTTACATCTTATCCCTAAGTAAGATACTAGCTAGACGGTGTCCTCAGGTGTCAGTGAGTGAACATATCTTCAAGGATGTTGGCCTCGAGCCTCGGCTGCTGGATGTTGTGTCTCTATCTCTGGGACGGTGGTTTGACTAAAAGGTGTCCTCAGGGGTCAGTGAGTGAACATATCTTCAAGGATGTTAGCCTCGAGCTTCGGCTGCTGGATGTTGTGTCTCTATCTCTGGGACGGTGGTTTAGTAGCCTTCGCGGAGGATCCTCTAATAGTAGCAGACGGACAGTTCACAGCGTAGCTAGAAATGAAATGCAACAGGATATTTGAAGGACTGGACGGACACATGGTGAAGGAAAGTGAAGCTGAAATTGGCACCAGCAAAGATCACATACATACATCAAGCGGATTATTCTTAGAAATACAATCTTGAAAATAAACAGACAAAACATCAGGTGGAGTATGACGACAAGTACCTTGGTGTGACAATAGACGAGAAGCGCAACTTTAAAAGACCATATGAAGCAGGTTTGAAGAACAATCATAAACATTGGTGGTACGGTCTTTATATATGCATGATGTAAAGGTATCATGAGGATGCTTGTGTCCATAGTGGTCTATGGAGCTGGTGAATGGGTTCACAATTTTCAGCTGAATTGTTCAGGAGAACTCAGAGTTGTATTCTTCTGAGGCTGCCCAGAGTACACTCGACAGATGAGCTAAGTGTCTCACTGGGGACCTGCCCGCTATATCTGGATGTCAGAAGGAGAGGCCAAGGAAAGATAACATCAGAGAGTGTAAAAGAAATGGTTGAAGAAAGAGCAATAAAAGCTGCACAGATAAGATGAGCTATTCTCATTGGGAGAGCAGCACCAAGGTTAGAAGAACTTTCCAATTCCTTCCGATCATCCACAAAATAATTAATAAAATGAAAAAACTGCGACCTACACATGGGTTAGTACATTACCTCACCGGGTATGGACAATACAAAGAGTGTTTCCACACTAGAGGATTGATGGACACGGGATTATGTGACTGTGAGGAAAAAGCGACACCAAAGCACGCAGCCTGGGAATGTGTACTCACGAAATATATCAGGAACTAGCACTCAGATATCCTCCAACGACTTCGAGTACATCACATAGTGCGATACGATGTTCTTCGAGAACTCTTCAGCAAGCTCTTGAGAAGCTTATCATAAAAAGTAAAATTACAGCTACATCCAGTGAACCACCAAGTCTATGGAACATCCAACAGGAACAGAATGGTCACCCTGACCATCACTTGGCTAGAGATGGTGGCCACCACGTAGTGCACCACCAAGTCTATGGAACATCCAACAGGAACAGAATGGTCACCTTGACCATCACTTGGCTAGAGATGGTGGCTACCACGTAGTGCACCACCAAGTCTATGGAACATCCAACAGGAACAGAATGGTCACCCTGACCATCACTTGGCTAGAGATGGTGGCTACCACGGGACCATCCACAGCACCACCAAGTCTATGGAAAATCCAACAGGAACATTAAGAAGGAAAAGTAAAATATGGTAATGCAGTAAACTGCATCAATGGGAGGTTTAAAATTTAGTTGGTAGAAGTAGATAGTTAAAATAATGTAAAGTTAGATAACCTAGACTATATAGATAAAATAATATGATTACAATAAATTAAATGGTAGTTATTAGTTAGATATAAAGAATCAATAGCACTAGTAGACAGTAGTATAAAAAATGTACAAAGCTTACCACTGTAGATAAGATATTTGTAAGTGAATCAAACAGCATAGTATTTAGAAGAACCTTTTCCAATGTAAATACTATCAATATAAAGTGTAAACTCAACCAAGTAATGTGTAAAAAATTAAACTATAATGTAAAAAAAAAGACCATCATACAGTACAAGAAGATGACTCAGGGTATATATGGGAATATAATAAAAATTATTATTAAATAGATTATAGCGCGCTTCGGTGGCGTAGTTGGCTAACGCGCTTGTCGTGTTGAGCACGACTGCTGATGACGAGGAGATCGAGATTCGAATCTCGGTCAGGGGAACTGTGTTTGTTTCTAAATGGTTTTCCACTCTCCCTCCACGCAAACGCGGGCTTATTTACTCTAATTCAACCTTCCCAACTCCTAATCCATTAGCTTGATTAGTACTTAAAGCGTATAACCCGAACGGGTAGTAAGACGCGGTGTTAAATATTATTGTTATTATTATATTAAATAGATTATACTTATTTGTAAGATAATACCTTGACAATCCGTGAGAAATAAAACTTCTATAAACCAATCTAAATAATATTAATTTAAGTTAACCTATCTATTCCTGAGGTCTTAATTTAGTATACATAGTTACGTTATCAAAAATTTGTATTTATCTACAGGTTTAAAGTTCACATATGTGACCACGAAGATACACCGTTTCCCATGTCATGTTCTAGTAAGGCTGAGTTAATATTTAACAGACAGATTAAACGAAAAGTGACAGAGTAGCAGTGCTCCTCGACGGGGCAAAGGCGTTTGATAAAGTCTGTTACGAGGGAGTACTAGGAGAACTGACAGGGAGCACTTTCCAAAACAGACAAAGTCTGAAGTACCACAGGGAGATGTATTATCCCCAGTAATGCACAACATTAACACAAACGACATACTGAAATACGCCAGGTGTAAAATTATCATGTTTTCCGATGACATTGTTGTATTTACATAAAAAAAATAACTAAACAAGAAAATAAATGAAGCTGCGTAGATATGTGTACACACTGGAAGATTTTTTCATCTAATGGAAATTCAAATTAACCTAAAAAAAAAGTAATAAAATAATATTCACAAGGATTTATTTAATTAATGAAATCAAATATTTAGAAACAATTTTAACTAGCAATAACGATATTAGAGTGTAAATTAATAAAATCCTCAGTCGACAAATGTATAATATTACTCGGTCAATAAGTTGTTAATATCTCGCCTACTTCCAGGGAATGTAAAACTCAGAATCTCCTAAACAATCATTTACAATATATTCTCTTACATGACGAAAACAAAATTAGAGTTCTTGAAAACAAGATACTTAGAAAGCTATTTGGTCCGAAAAGTTATGAAGATACTGGGGAGTGGAGGAGGTTACATAATGATCAATAACATACCATAGCATAGCACAGATTATGGTGGACAGAATATGGAGTGAGAATGGAAGAATCTAGAACCATGTTCATGAAATTTACTGGTAAACCCAATGGAAAAAGACCATTGGAGAGATTTTAACTGAGAAGGGAATATAGCATTAGAGTTAACCTGAAAGAGAAAGTGTGAATTGTTGTGGAGAATTAGCTCAAGATAGAGATGAGCTGGGCTCTTATGTAATAATGGTAATTAAATTTAAATGTGATAATGCCATTGAATAGGTAAATAAAAGTGGGCATCTAATTATCAAACAATAATATATGTCTCTTTGGCCTGTTAGGTGGCCAAACCCCTCGAATACCTATCCTACTGTGTTCTGTAACCTACTATTTCTCTATGACACGCCAGTGCTCTAGTCTACTATAAGTCTATGACCACAAGTGTTTCTTAGGCTACTTTTGCTCGCTATAGACACCAGCATTAAAGTCATTTTATTATTTCTTCCTTCCCTTATCATTGCTTGTCGTTATTCCAGTGTGATGTTATCACCAATCCCTGAGGCTTCACTCCTCTTCAGCGGGACATTCATTATTCAGGCCACCTGGTCATTACTAGTTCATTAGCTGCATTAGCCCTTCATTAGCCGGACAGCGACTGATATTTATTACCACGGACAGCGTTTCAATTCATTAATGAAAACTGGCCTATTATGTTAATGACAATCGAGCGAGCCAGCGTCGTGACGCCTTTTAGAGATTAGGTAACTATTTGAGGGTAAAGCTAGGGTCATCAGGTTTGATGTTGAGCAAAGGGCGTGGTCTCGATGTTGTGTTAATTAACTTGGAGGATTTGCGTTAGCTCAGCTGATGAATGGAGTAGCACGCAGGAATATTTACAATCCAACCAAGTACCGCACGCAGTAGTTGTATCGTTATAAGAACATTTCTATCTGAGGGATCTAAGGTCTAGATTCATGTATTCATACACCAAGCCATGTGTGGTGGTGTTTGTAACGTTGAGTTAATGTTCTCATTGTTGCAGTATCTGGTTATTTTCCTACCTTTATGGCTATGTCAGCGGTTATTGAATATATTTCCTAAACATCACGACTGAACAAACCTTTCGTAGATAAGGTAAAATACCATTGCAAGACAAATAGTCTAGAACGGTTGATATCAGACCGTTATGTGTTATAATTAAACCAAAACACGGCTACTGGAGCAATATTTTATTTATTTTGGCCAAATGTATCTCTTCCAATAAATATATCAAATACTAAACCTATCTTAAAGTTCTTTTTACCTCCCTTTCTCACGTTAGGTCAGTTATGGTAGTGGTCAATGTGAGATAGTTATCTATCTCAAATGGGTTTAAGTGACCCATCAAGTAAATTAATTTGGAGCTTACAAAATTATCAACAAACAAAAGGGTGGTTGTAAGCTGGCAGTTGATTAAGATTACATTAATTAGTGGAAAAATTATTTTTTAGCCCCAATACTCCTGATAAATAAATATGCACATTTTATGTTCAACTATGTATTTAATAGCTTTAGAGCAGTCACTATTACTTAAAGAGTTAAAAAAAACTCTTTGAGAAATTTTAATGGCAGACAATTTAAAAAGGTTTTCCAACCAATATGTTCTACTCTGATATTCATATCGGTATCTCCGAAGTGCCATAAAGGCCACTGCCATAAATAGTGACGCACCCAATAGACATCGCCAAAACTTACCATAAATAAAAATCAAAACAATTGAATTGGATATTTTTTGGTAAAATCAAAATGTATACATCTCGAAACAAGGTTATAGTTTAAAGTTCGTGTAGATAATTGAGCTCAAATTTACTCTAGAAGTGAATGTTGCAACCTTAATAAGTTCAATGAATATCTGTGTCATTAATAGTAGGCCTACCGGAAATAAGATAAAGAAAGGAACCTTGGTGAGATACGAACTGACTACTTACTTGATCCAAATCACAAGAATATTTCAAATAACATTACTAGTCAATTTATTAACATTTCAAAGACTAATGTTTTAAAAAAATACTTAGTTTCCAATAAATAATTGCTTTAATTATAGCTTTTATTTACGAAATATTGATAGGGGAAACTAGAATATTATTTAATTTTCTGAAATCAGATTGTTTAACTTTTTAAAGGTTTATATCGCCGTGCATGTATGTACCTGTGCGCCAAATTAAGTGCCTATATTTAAAATACAAGCATATATATGATTTTAACTAATGTAAAATTTAAAATATGCATATTCTTTCCTTGGTATCTAAATTAATAAAATTTTATAAATCTGCGTGTTTAAGAAAATGCTACTGTTCAAAATCTTCAAGTGGTGGAACTTAATGTATCTGATACCAACCTTTAATGTGGTTTTATTTTTTTATTTAGCCATCCAAATATTTTAATTAGTACTTTCCACTCGCATTTTTCAGCAAATACCAACAATCACCCCATCGGGAAGCGAACCAATACGTGGTTGGATGGATGTCAGAGGCCTTAGCGGTCCTTGTAACACACAGGGATATTATTTCAGGGGAAAACTGCCTGAAATAAATAAAGTAGCTGTCTTGCTTTACTTACAATGAACACTACCATTTCTTCAATTCTCCTCGTAATGACTCCACGATTAATTGGTTCTTTTGTCGTCCTCTTCTTCTGGTAATATTTCTAAAACAATGACGACAGAAATAAAAACGAAGGGGATAAAAACTCACAGTATCTCGTGTTTTAATTTCTAAATGGTACACAGTGTTGGATGAAAGAGGAGCTCACCGTCTCCTGTCTCTTGTTTTGTGAACAGGACTAATGGGCATTCTGAAAGGGGGGGAGGGGATGCAATTTGGGAGTCTTTGCTCCGTCTTGGACATTGTTGCCACGGTAGTGCTCTTTATACTTGCAACGGACAAGTTCTTTCATTGTTCAACAAATAAAATACAAAGTTGGGGCTTTATGGTACTTTTATATCGAGAGCTTCAAAATCTTCACTTCTCAACAACAGTTTCTTACCTTTTACAGGGGAGGTTTGTATATGTATACAGATGTGCTTTATATTCCAACATGGCGGTTAGCTTTCCTAACCGTTTAGCCCCCGAATGGGTCCATACTTGCTATCCCTTCCCCTAAATTAAGATATCACATATACCTGCAGCTGTATATATATATCTATGTTGGCGTGATTATAGAAATATCGCTAGTTTTAGCCAATGGAACTTCTCTCACGTGATCGGCATGCCCTAAATTGAGGTGTTT
>CABEEJ010005086.1:0-25493 GCA_901482245.1 Timema douglasi
TGCCTACCAGTTTGTTGTCTACCAGTTTGTTGTCTACCAGTTTGTTGCCTACCAGTTTGTTGTCTACCAGTTTGTTGCCTACCAGTGTGTTGTCTACCAGTTTGTTGCCTACTTGTTCCTCAAGGTCAACGCCGGTGAAAGCACTTCAACAGGAAGTCCCGCTGTGACGTCACACGTTACTCAACTGTTTCTACTATTACTATTACAGCAGCCTAAACCTCGACCAGCCGCGCTCTGGCGAACAAATGAAGTTGAGAAGCGTGAGAAGCGGAGAGAAAACTACACCAGATATAAATATACATCTACAACTCATACCTTGGTTTTATTACAAATATACTTTCGGGGTCTCTTTTAAAGGGGGCGCGAGAAAAGATCAGTGTTTTTGGAGTTTTTATAACAAAACATTTGGGGGGAGGCGGGGGATTAAACAATGTTTTAATACAAACAAAGAGTTTAGTTTTCTTCTGATGGTGATATCAACAATTGTTGACTGTCATGAGCAGAGCAGAATTAGACGAGAAACTTTTTAAATGAAGAGAAAATGTTGTCATACGATACATTCAATACATTTTTAGGCGAAGAAAATTAAACTCTATGTTTGTACTGGAGCGATACTTTATTTGTTTTGCCCGAAAAAACGTTTTACCATAAAAACTTGAGAAACATAGGCCTTCCCTCGCGTCCTGTTACAACCCACCTTAACAAATACAAACTAGTTTCGTCCTGTTACAACCCACCTTAACAAATACAAATTAGTGATATAATTAATATAATATTGGTGTGGTATTGATTCTAATATCAAAGTGACACCTGACAATTACGTGATCTGGCGTATGAATACATGAATGTAGATTTAATAAAGGTGTATTCCTACCACATAAGACAATGGGGGTTAGCCCTCTGGACGCCGGGTGTGGTTCTTTGATCACTTATTGACTGTACTTGTAGTTTTTTGAAAAAAATTAATTTCACCCTCTGACGTCACGATTATCTGATAGACTAATTAAAAAAACAACTTATTTTCCCCAATATGTCTTGAAACCTTCATCTTCCTACTATAATGTGGTAGTGTTTATAGTAGAATTTAGGGCAAATGTTCCCACATTTGCGAAAAAGTAGGATGGGAAGCTATTTAGAGGAATCCGCCATCAGAAGACACGGCCTGGATACGAACCCGACTCCTCCGTCACTGTTGAAACAGACTATATGTGATTGACGTGGATTAAAACAACGTAGAGTTCGAGAAACTGCATTGGTTTTTGTAAAAAGAGGAGAAAAGAAACATATTTGTATGAAAATGGTCCACAGAGCCCGACGGAAGCGGGAAGAACATTTTTCTGTGTTCTTGGGTCAAAGTGAGACTGGCTGCCTACTCTCCTATCTTTAAGGGGGCCAATGACGGAAACTGAGAAACATCGATGACTTCCAGGACTCATGTTTTAGTTAAGATATGGTTTGTTCTTTCTAAATGAGGTCAACACCAACATTAAGGTGAAAATATAATGTATCAAAATGTTTCCATATGATTACAAACTTACGTTTTAGTTTTAAAACCTAAAAGTTATATTTAAGGATGAAATTATTTCCTTTAAAACAAACCCCTGAGAATTTCTAGAAATTTGCACTCAAAACTTTCTTAGTCTAAGTATAGCCCCTCTGGGCTACCCCATTAGAGTTTCTGGGCTACCACATTAGAGAGTTTCTGGGCTAACCCATTAGAGTTTTTAGGCTACCCCATTAGAGTTTATGGGCTACCCCATTAGAGTTTATGGGCTACCCCATTAGAGTTTATGGACTACCCCATTATGCTGTATATTTTCAAAGGCCTCAACAAGGTCAAGTTTTCAAAACTTTTTAATGGCAAATACTAAATATGGAGTTTTTATTTGAAAATAAATCCTATTTTTATTTTTATTATTCACTGTTCTGTATTTAATGTTTATATACAGAATGTGGTTTGTTGCAGGGCTGTGATTCCAGCCCGCTATCTCACAATGAAGTCAAACTGAAGCTCAGCTTTCTGTTATGATCTATTTTAAGATTCAAGGTTGACCAAAGTCGTTTAAAAGATAATGAAAACTTTCACACCTCACGATCAATCAATATTAATGTGTAGCATGAATTTTAAAAGGAAATGATTAAGCAATTACAAGGTCATTCCACTAAGGCCGCTTACCTTCTGGTCGACACACAATAAGTTCGGAACAACTGCTCCGGACAAGGGTTCGATACAACGGGACATCTTCATCAGATGAAACAACAAATTCACGAAACAAAACCAGATTTCCCAGCTAGACAACAAATAATGATTTTTCCTGGCAATTTCAGCCCTTTCCAATAATATTCCATCTACCCGCACTAACGTCTCTATTGCTCCATGTTGCTGCACAGACTATGTGATCATTCACAATCTACTTTAGTCTTTTATGGCACAACTGTGTAACTCACAAATATATCCAAAACATAAACCAAAACCTGTGATGGACTGCAGGACTCTGGAAACGGAGAACATTAGTAAAACGCGCATGCGTGGATCGGGTTGTTCTTTAAACTTTACTATCTGGCAATGTGTGCAACTAAACTCCATCTGACAATGTGGGCAACTAAACTCCATCTGACAATGTGGGCAACTAAACTCCATCTGGCAATGTGGGCAACTAAACTCCATCTGGATATGTGGGCAACTAAACTCCATCTGACAATGTGGGCAACTAAACTCCATCTGGCAATGTGGGCAACTAAACTCCATCTGGCAATGTGGGCAACTAAACTCCATCTGGCAATGTGGGCAACTGAACTCCATCTGACAATGTGGGCGACTAAACTCCATCGGACAATGTGGACCACTAAACTCCACCTGACAATGTGGGCCACTAAACTCCATCTGACAATGGATAGGCTGTCTAGTGTGTCCCAATCGAGCAACAATACACCTTTATGGTGGGCCTGTAGGGGAGGCGAGACAAGGCCTGTGTTCATGCACTTTTTATAGCAGAACATCTTTTGGTTAAAATATGACTTAAGTACAAACATGGATTTTAATTTTCTTCACGCGGTGATATCAACAGTTGTTGAATAAATGTTATGGCCATAGCGGCATTGGAGCACAAGCTGTTTAAATGAGGAAAAGAAGTTGTTATTAAATACAGGACCCCCTCGACAGATAATCAACAACTGTTGATATCAACACAGGGAGAAAATTAAGCTCTATTTTTGTACTGGAGCAATAGTTGATTGATTTTGACAAAAAAAAGTTTTGATATAAAAACTGCAAAAACATTTAGCTGTTCTCGCGTCCCCTACAACCCCCCCTTAAATTGTGAAACAATATATTTTATTGAATTTGCATATAATAAAAGGTTTTAGCATAAATTACCATTTTGGATTAATTAAATACATTCTTCTGAAATATAAAACAATATAATACTAATTTTCCATATAAATTTTGGAGAAATAATATACAGATAACTCTTACTCTACACATTATATATATATATTAATATAATGTCATTATGTTTCCAAATAAAACTTATATACCACTATATTTTCAAAAATTATTAGCTAATTGCTAGATTTATGATAACTATGTTTAAAAAAATGGCGCTTGAGATTAAATTAAAATCTAACGAGGGTTAAACTTAATTGTTTTTAGCTGTATAAGATGATGTGATGCTGAATTCTACTGTTCAGAGCAGAGAATAACACAAACTGTACTGCTTTCTGAAGCAAGATAACTATTTAACCAATTAATTGTGAATGTTTTTAAAACCCATATTCATCTATTCTGAGGTATTCAATCATTCAACGGTTAACTCAAACAAGATATTCACAGTACATAACTTGTTTCTCATACATACCTTGACAATCCCGTATTAATCCAAAGATTTCCAGAAATACGTCCGACCAGATCTTCCTCCACAAGATATTCTTCCCTCCTCTAGAGTTCCCATGGAAACAGAATTCGCGCTCCGTTATACTTTCAACAATAGTTACATTATTTTAAAGTGATTGTTAGTAAAGTTTATCTCGAGTGTGAAGCCAGTTGTTGTCGATATGACGGAGGAAGGCTATCTATCTATCTAACTCTACATTGTCTGTGAGGACATCGTTCCCAGCAGCCGTACAGTCTACCCTACAAGAACCCACCTCTGTCCGTCCCGCTCTAAGACAGTGGAGTGACTTTTCAGGTATCCGCAGGTACTAACAGGGAAAAGATAAAAAAATAAAAAATAGATGAGAATTAAAAAAAAAATCAGCTGGTAAAAAGAGAAAGAAAATGGCGGAATAAGTTTTCTATATTTTAAAAAAAAGAACACAACAAAAGCGAGCAAGTATTTGGTGTTTCTGTCTATAAAATAAATAAAAGAGATTAAAAAAAAAAGAANGTTTCTGTCTATAAAATAAATAAAAGAGATTAAAAAAAAAAGACGAGACTAAAATAAGCGCGCCAAACATGTCTGCCCAGCCCTGGCGAACCCGTCGGATCTACCTCGCTGCCCGCCGAACTGAAAGGTAATATAAAAACAAACAAAAAGTCATCAAATAATAAATAGTAAAAAAAGAAAAAAGAACAATTCAAGAACCGACAACCGGTTTTTTCCTTCGCGGTCTTGAAATGTCCTCGAGGGTTGCACGCAGCAACACGAACACAGGATAAAACAGAGAGAGAGAGGGAAACTGGATAGAATGAGACGGAGAGGAATGAAGGTGGAAGAAAGATATAGAAAATATATACAAAGAGCATTTCCACGGAGCGACTGTCCATGTTTTCTTCTGGTACTTCGACAATGAAATGATCGTCTCTGATGAAGTACTTGCATTTGTTTGATAACAGAGGGCAGTGCGTATAAACATATGTCGTCGTTAGTAATAGGTTCACGCGCTACTTTCTGCAAGATTAGAACCAGGACAATGTTATTTAACAAACTAAGGGAAGATGAAATACATTTTCCTAGTATTTTCGCACGCCAGTAGATTACTTGAGTCTCAAACCACCCGTAGTATCTGTTTGTCGGTGACCTGGTGTTCTAGGGGTAAGGTGTCGGACTCCTGTGCTGGGGGCCCGGGGTTCAATCCTCGGTCCCGGCACAGATTTATCTGATTACCAAACCCTTCCTTCACCTCTGACAAGACATCTTGTGAATGTGGGGAATGCCAGGCCTCCACCGTGGTTCGGATTCCACGTTAAACTGTAGGTCCTCCATTTCATCTCATAATCACCTTACTAAGATGCGGTGATAATAATAATAATAATAATAATAATAGTATCTGTTTCTCAACAATAAACAACCGCACTTCTCAACTCTTGTTGGCGTGGTGATATAATGTAGTCCTGCAATGGCTGGATCTCTTTTTTTCCCCCTCCCCCGTTGGAAAAGGGGCCCTTGAGAGCACAGTAACAACATTTTCAACTGTAGACGAGTTTATTTATGTCCTTGTCTCATTGAAAATAAAGGGCGTCGCTAAAAAAAAGAAATAATAATGAATGCCTTTGCTCGTGTGCAGCGAAGCAGTTCAAAGCAGACGTTTTCTCGACAAAAGCTTCGTTTTATAAATTGCTGAAGAAAAGACAGCGACTAGAAACTACAAGAACATATATTGGGTAAGAAAATATACCAATTTTCCTGAGAATGACCTTTTCTGAAAGCTAGAAAAGCTACTAGATCTACTTTTAGGTAATTTCATCTGACCTGCTGCTATTACTTCTGATATACCTATAAATTATCACTTATAAAATAGTGGAATTGTATCCATTTTGGAAGCAAAAAAAAGTTTGTCTTTTTAAAAGCCTCTTCCTGTGAACATTTGACTATGTATTCAGGGTCACTTGTCTTATGGATAAAATTATTAATTAGGTTCGTATTACATATTTCTGTCCCACAGAAATAACACCAACCATAAGGTTAAGTTAATAACTTTTGACTGTGTATACATTATTTGTATAAGCATTGCTGTATGTTTACATTAATGGCGTAGGAATGAAGAAGGTAGAATTTAGATCATTGCACCCGAATTTTCGTTGGAGAAAAGGGGGAAACATTTAGGAAAAAAAGCTTAATCCGAATAAACGGGATTTGAATCCAGGCCTCCCCATCACTAGAATACCCACAGTGGGGGGTCAATATTATTTGGTTTGTGTTTGGAATGAAAGAAATATAAATATTTAGTTTTTATTATTCTAGATATTTAAAAATATTTTTACAGGAATGCTAGTCGACATCATATCTAACATAACCTAGTTTCCTTCGTCAAACCAAACGATATATACAGCTAACAGTAAGATCAATCAGTCGTTTGACAAATATGTCCAAACATAGTAAATATATTGAAATGTGTTGGTGTCACTGTAACGTGAATAATTTACAAATAAAGATAATCTCCTCCAAGCTGGAAACGAACCAACCACATGCCAGTTGGCTCTGTTCGAGGCGTGAACCCACGTACCATGTATCAGTGTCTCTGAAGCTCGCATCCTACCCTGGCGTTGAAATTCCTCAGGTTGGAAATCACGTGACCTTGACTGCGTCCAGACAACCGCGCGTGCGCGGCCAGCCGAGACGCTGTGCGGGGTGAGGGGAACAACGATCTAACAGACACTAGCTAGGAGCTACGGTGGGAACTTCATAGAAAGGACCTTCAACCAAACACAGACAGAATATCTGCTCTCAACATTGATAGTGTGTTCATGGGCATCGGCAGAAATTTATCCAAGGGGGCGGAGTGGGGGAGGGACAATACCTTATAAATAACACTTGTTTACAAAACTGTAAATACACTATTGTTTGGTCTTTCGCTTAATAGATATCCACCCAAGTATACATATTCATTAATAAAAATATTCTAGTAATAAACTTTATTTACATTGAAATATTGAAATTGTTTCATTGCAAAAAGGTACGTTTTTCCTTGCTAATCTACACACATCGCTAATTGTAATAAAGTTGTACCGGACAGTGTTGATAGATTGTATCGCTTGAGGAAGACAGGAGCCAAGTGTTAGTGGAGTAAATACAAGGCTCTATCATGGCTCTATCATGGCTCTATCTTGGAACTGGGAGTGAACCCGGTAGAGTCGTGACAATGGTTTCTTTTTGCTTTCTTCGGGAACCTCGCAAAGAGAAATATTATGATCAGCGTGAAAAGCGATCTCAAGATTAGGATTAAAATGTCAACATTTCATGACCCCCGTAAAGCGAAAATGTGTTCGCGATGCCGACTGTCTGTCTGTCTGTCTGTCTGTACCTTGGGTTAGACCCGAAACCATTTAACCGACCAGGCTAGAACTGTGTATCTAGGGTTTTCATGAGGCTACACCAAAGATTTTGTTTTCTGCAATTATATATATAGCCTTAGAATTAAGAGTATTTTTACCACGGAGCAAAATGAGAAAAAACTTATTTCCTTGAAATCCTCTAAAAAGATGTTTATTAATATTCGTATCCAGGCTCTGTTTAGCAAACAAATATGTCCTTGCTGTAGTTAAAGGAATATATTATATTGTCTTATGTTTTACTATAATGTACGTTTGTATTTATTTTTAATTGTGTGAACGTGAACTAAAGTTATTCTTATCAGCTGGATATTTGTAATTGGTTTTAATTTCGACAGTTAACTTCTTTTTAAACTTAGTTTGTCTAAATGCAGTTAAAAATGCAGTTGATTATATTATACTGGATGTTATTCCCTTGTCAAGAATCCTAATTCTGGTTTGGCGAGGGTGTTTCATCTTTATTGGGAACAATAAAAAAAAGGTCTTTGGTAATCTATATTTAAGTTCTATAATAAAACTATATTGGCTCTATATGGGCTCTATATGGGCTTTGGGGGCCCTGTGGAATATTATAATAAAACTACATTGGTTCTATATGGGCTGTGGGGGGCCCTGTGGAATATTATAATAAAACTATATTGGCTCTATATGGGCTGTGGGGTGCCCTATGGAATATTATAATAAAGTTATATATTGGCTCTATATGGGCTGTGGGGGGCCCTGTGGAATATTGTAATAAAACTATATTGGCTCTATATGGGCTGTGGGGTGCCCTATGGAATATTATAATAAAACTATATTGGCTCTATATGGGCTGTGAGGGGCCCCATGGAATATTATAATAAAATTATATTGGCTCTATATGGGCTGTGGGGGGCCCTGTGGAATATTGTAATAAAACTATATTGGCTCTATATGGGCTGTGGGGGCCCTATGAAATATTATAATAAAGTTATATATTGGCTCTATATGGGCTGTGGGGGGCCATGTGGAATATTATAATAAAACTACATTGGTTCTATATGGGCTGTGGGGTGCCCTATGGAATATTATAATAAAACTACATTGGTTCAATATGGGTTGTGGGGGGCCTTATGGAATATTATAATAAAACTATATTGGCTCTATATGGGCTGTGGGGGGCCCTGTGGAATATTATAATAAAACTACATTGGCTCTATATGGGCTGTGGGGGGCCCTGTGGAATATTATAATAAAACTACATTGGCTCTATATGGGCTGTGGGGGGCCCTGTGGAATATTATAATAAAACTATATTGGCTCTATATGGGCTGTGGGGGGCCCTGTGGAATATTATAATAAAACTACATTGGCTCTATATGGGCTGTGGGGGGCCCTGTGGAATATTATAATAAAACTACATTGGTTCTATATGGGCTGTGGGGGGCCCTGTGGAATATTATAATAAAACTATATTGGCTCTATATGGGCTGTGGGGGGCCCTGTGGAATATTATAATAAAACTACATTGGCTCTATATGGGCTGTGGGGGGCCCTGTGGAATATTATAATAAAACTACATTGGTTCTATATGGGCTGTGGGGGGCCCTGTGGAATATTATAATAAAACTATATTGGCTCTATATGGGCTGTGGGGGGCCCTGTGGAATATTATAATAAAACTACATTGGCTCTATATGGGCTGTGGGGGGCCCTGTGGAATATTATAATAAAACTACATTGGTTCTATATGGGCTGTGGGGGGCCCTGTGGAATATTATAATAAAACTATATTGGCTCTATATGGGCTGTGGGGGGCCCTGTGGAATATTATAATAAAACTACATTGGCTCTATATGGGCTGTGGGGGGCCCTGTGGAATATTATAATAAAACTACATTGGTTCTATATGGGCTGTGGGGGGCCCTGTGGAATATTATAATAAAACTATATTGGCTCTATATGGGCTGTGGGGGGCCCTGTGGAATATTATAATAAAACTACATTGGCTCTATATGGGCTGTGGGGGGCCCTGTGGAATATTATAATAAAACTACATTGGTTCTATATGGGCTGTGGGGGGCCCTGTGGAATATTATAATAAAACTATATTGGCTCTATATGGGCTGTGGGGGGCCCTGTGGAATATTATAATAAAACTACATTGGTTCTATATGGGTTGTGGGGGGCCCTGTAGAATATTATAATAAAACTATATTGGCTCTATATGGGCTGTGGGGGGGCCCTGTGGAATATTATAATAAAACTATATTGGCTCTATATGGGCTGTGAGGGGCCTTATGGAATATTATAATAAAACTATATTGGCTCTATATGGGGAGTGGGGGCCCTATGGAATATTATAATAAAACTACATTGGTTCTATATGGGTTGTGGGGGGCCTTATGGAATATTATAATAAAACTACATTGGCTCTATATGGGCTGTGGGGGGCCCTGTGGAATATTATAATAAAACTATATTGGCTCTATATGGGCTGTGGGGGGCCCTGTGGAATATTATAATAAAACTATATTGGCTCTATATGGGCTGTGGGGGGCCCTGTGGAATATTATAATAAAACTACATTGGCTCTATATGGGCTGTGGGGGGCCCTGTGGAATATTATAATAAAACTATATTGGCTCTATATGGGCTGTGGGGGGCCCTGTGGAATATTATAATAAAACTATATTGGCTCTATATGGGCTGTGGGGGGCCCTGTGGAATATTATAATAAAACTACATTGGCTCTATATGGGCTGTGGGGGGCCCTGTGGAATATTATAATAAAACTATATTGGCTCTATATGGGCTGTGGGGGGCCCTGTGGAATATTATAATAAAACTATATTGGCTCTATATGGGCTGTGGGGGGCCCTGTGGAATATTATAATAAAACTACATTGGCTCTATATGGGCTGTGGGGGGCCCTGTGGAATATTATAATAAAACTATATTGGCTCTATATGGGCTGTGGGGGGCCCTGTGGAATATTATAATAAAACTATATTGGCTCTATATGGGCTGTGGGGGGCCCTGTGGAATATTATAATAAAACTACATTGGCTCTATATGGGCTGTGGGGGGCCCTGTGGAATATTATAATAAAACTATATTGGCTCTATATGGGCTGTGGGGGGCCCTGTGGAATATTATAATAAAACTATATTGGCTCTATATGGGCTTTGCGGGGCCTTGTGGAATATTATAATAAAACTATATTGGCTCTATATGGGATTTGCGGGGCCTTGTGGAATATTATCCGAGAGCCTAAAGATGAGTCAAGCTGACGCTGTTTTAACCTAAAATGACTAATGTTTGAACAAAAACAATAATTATTACATTTAACTAAAATTCAATTCTTGTGTAAGCCATTGTTGATTTTGAAATATTCAATCCCAAAATCGTAATAAGCGACCTAAAAAAAAACTCATTTAAACCTTATAACTTTGATATTTTTTTTAGTTATAACATTTTAAAATGTATTTTGGGTAGAAACGAGATTTGTGTAATGTAAACAAGAAATGATTCTCAAACATTGTTATAATAAAACGTGGTCCAGGTTGTGTGACGTGCGATCTCCCCAGAGGATGTGGAGCGAGTTGGCGCCAACCACCACCTTGTGACATTTACTGAGCTCGCCACTGCCAGGCCAACATGGAGAAGGCCAAGGACACCTGGAGGGACAGAGACAGGGATAGCGGCCATAACCATCTCTCTCTCTCTCTCTCTCTCTCAGCATGGCAGCCCTCCCTGGCTACCAACTGGTTCTCATATAAAAATAATGTTCCACGTTGGGAATTATGAACGTAGTTGAGCTATGAAGTTTATAGTTTTAAGAACCCCCAGGGGTGTCGTCTCCCCCCGCCCTCCCCCCCAATGTTGTTTAAAAACTTGAAAGTTGGGTAGTTTGTGAGATTTCAGACCTTGAGTTGGGAAAGTCTAGTCTTATTCTGTACCACACTACTTCCTATTATGAAAGTCCTGAACCAAAATCCTGTACAGACAAATTTAAATTTCCCCACTGGAATCCCTCCTCTACAAAAAAAATTCCAACTTCAAAATCATCACTCATTGAGAGGAGATTCCTTGTTTAGTAGAATGTAGTAATCTTATTAACCAAGTAGTCTAGTAGCGCCGTTGTCAGTAGGTATAGACAACGGCCAGTGAGTGTATACCTGATGAGGTATGGAAACGAGTCATGAGGGAACATGAGCTGCCCGGTAGCAGAATCTCACTCCGCCAGCAACGCTCGAAGTGGCAGAATTGTCAGCCAATGTTTGGTCTATGGTTCAGTGTTTCTAGTTGTGACCATCGCGGCTGCTAGACTGTCACTGTCACAGTTCTATGATCCAAACTATCTCATGTTGTACAGACAATGCCGTAATTAGGGCTTATAACACTTTATACAAACTTTGCACAATTCCTTCAGTTTATATTATAAAAATGTTCTTTGTAACTTTTGTGAGCTATTAAACTATGTTTTGTACAAACGAATAACATTTCTAGATCTCCCCCAATTTACTTCGAGCTTTTGATGAAAGCAAAGCAAGACGTGATAGATTTAAGATAAAAAATGTATTCGGAAAAATGGACCTACACTTAAGTGGAGGGAGATTGGAAAACAATTAATTTTGATTTTTAAAAATATGTATCTAGCTAGCACTCCCAGCTAGAATTAAAAACTTTCACCAATAAACCAGATGAGCTAGACGCTTAGTACGTGTGCTCACCGCTTCTGGTATGGCTTCTATAAGGTTTTGAGTACGTGAAGGCTGGAGTGTAAGGTGTGCAATCAGTTACAGGGCTACTGATAACATTTAGCGAGGTACGTATTTGATAAGGATAGTTGTTGGTGGTGTTGTGTCAGTTGGGGGTGGACATAAAACCTTAAGAGGATACATTTATAGATGAGTAGTAACTAATATTTATAAATGCAATGTGAGGTTTGTCAGATGAAGCATAGGCTAGTTTTTACTCATGTTAAGTACATTTCCACAGGTGACCTCGTGGTCTAGGGGTAAGGTGTCAGACTTCTATGCTGGCGTCCGGGGTTCAATCCTCGGTCCCGGCAAAGATTTATCTGATTACTAAACCCTTCCTTCACCTCTGACAAGACATCTTGTGAATGTTAGGAATGCCAGGCCTCCACCGTGGTTCGGATTCCACGTTAAACTGTAGGTCCTCCATTTCATCTCACAATCACCCTACTAAGACGCGGTGCTAATAATAATAATAATAAAAGTACATTTCCCAGCTTGAACCGACGATAAGCTCTTTGAATAAAATTGATTAATTTTTCTGGAGGAGTTTTACCGAGGATTTTTTATTGGTTTATTTTTTTAAATCATTTAATTTCTTACGTTAGTTATCATAATAAGTTATTTCCTTCCCACAGGCAGTAGTAGGGACATTAATATATCGAACAAGGCCTTCAACTGGCAAGGAAGCCGTGTCCTCCTGCTTATATGTCCGTGTATAGAGGACCCACGGGACCGTCAGAGAGGACCGACAAGATACTAGAACAAAGAGGGAATACCACAAAGTAATCGGTAGAAACTGAAAGTAATATCCTCGAGTGGTAAGAAAATGAGGCGAGAGGGAAGACATAAACCAGCTCAGTTATTATTACCAAGAAAGCAGTTTGTGTTGTTTTGTCTGTTAGCGTGCAAGGAGGCAGCGTCCTGAGATCTGCAAGTCGACTCGTCTCAAGGCAGTCTTGTATCCTTGTTGCCGGGCGGACGAGCGACGCTACCACTTCTAGCGAGCTCTCGGATTATACCACATACCACATACCTTCTTTCAGATTAACACCAGCTCTGGCCTTGACGTCTCGGGCACCCTCTTCCCTCGCCACAAATAAGAACAGAGTTTTATTTTCTAGTGATATGGCGAATATAAATGAGATAAAGTTTCATCGGAAGCCCCCAACTTGCAGGGGTAGAAGAGTTGGATTTTTTTAAATCTTAGAATCAAAGAAATCGAAGCGAATTATATATAGGATCAAGACGAACCAAATTGTTCTTCCAGAAAAAAAATCTATAAGTTATCCCTTTCTTTGATATGCCAAGCCGTTTTAAAAATATACGAAAAAAGATTAAGAAAAATATAACATATTTGAGAAAATTTAATACCTTTATTTCAAGAAAATCCACCACCATTTGATGGTTGTCATAGCTCTTTATTAATATGGTGAACTTCAAAAGAAAAGAGGAATCGCTTTCAAAATCAAAAAGGAAAGTTTAATATCTTAATTACTGGTAGTTTTAAACAGGAAACAATTTTTTAAAACATTTTCGTATAATTTTTTAAAGCCATCGATCACATATATTAAAATTCTACTAAGTTAGTTTTGTTCTTTTTCTAAAGTTGTATGGATTTGTCGTCTTATTTTCTTTGAGAAACAGCAACTTATTCTGGGACCTATCCAGAAACTTGAACGTTTGAAATGTATTAGTTTTTAATTTGTGGGATTTAGCTTGAAGTTATAAAAAAAACTAAAAAATGGTTCATATTTCATAATATCGCAAAGATTCAATTTAATGTACTACACTTGAGTGTGCAGGAAGTGTGTTGGATTGAAGTGTGCAAGTGCACAAGAGTGTGGTGTGGATATTATTGAGAAATTTTTCAAAGAAGGAGTGAAGTTTTAGCGACTAGCTAGGGCTGGGTAGTAATACTCTTCTAGCACTACACTCTATTAAAATAACACCTGTACCTGTGCTCACCACGAGACAATGTTGGGTAGTAATATCTTGCAGTTTACGGTGGACAAGACAAGGAATGGAAGAAACTATAGCAACGTTGGAGATATTCACTGGCAACACTAATAGAAAGAGACCAAGACTTGTGACCCGTGAACTTATGATGAATCAACACAAAATGTTGGCCAATCTTTTTATATTGATACCGTAAAAATACTCAATTTTGGAATGTTATACCCTGTCTCAAAAATGGTATCAGCTCAAAAAAAGTTTCAAAGACGAACAATTTGATCAAGAATGTTTGGTCAGCACTAGAAAGGCTACTGGGGTAAAATATTTGTAGTAGAAGTGTAGGCCGGCCGTATTTAAAGAAGCTGACAATATTGCGTTGCTGGAAATGTTGCCCTCTCGGTATTTTTAATTTACAATCCGGGGCCCATGATCCAACGTGTTGCACACCCCTGCCATAGACAAAGTTGCACACCACTGCCATAGACAAAGTTGCACACCCCAGCCATAGACAAAGTTGCACACCCCTGCCATAGACAAAGTTGCACACCCCTGCCATAGACAAAGTTGCACACCCCTGCCATACACAAAGTTGCACACCCCTGCCATAGACAAAGTTGCACACCCCTGCCATAGACAAAGTTGCACACCCCTGCCATAGACAAAGTTGCAACACCCCTGCCATAGACAAAGTAGCACACCCCTGCCATAGACAAAGTCTTTACAACAACTTTATCCCAGGCATGGAAACAACTTTTCGTTTTATCTGTTTTAATGAGATCATTTATATTTCTCTAAAGATAGAAGGTTCCAGATTCTCAACTGACATGTCGAGTATGTGAGGGAAAAACACAACCAATAGTCTCATGCACTTGTAAGACAGGTGTGGGAAAATATTTTATTGATCTATCCCTTTCACGCCTTGAGAGAGAGAGATCGCAATACAATCTGCACATGCACTTGCAGGAGTGCTCAAGATGTGTCCAGTCACGTGATTGGTCGCACCGCAGACCAAGGACTCCCAGGATGGACGAACTCCGCTGCATGTTCGCAGAGTTCAAGGACGAGCACTCGACTGCATCTATCGGCGAGAGTCGACGTTCCTTTGTTGAGAAGTGGCGGGAACATTTCCACCTAGAATGGTCCTTCCCCCGGTTAAACCGAGTGGATGAGACCCGAGACAAGTACAAATACCCCTGAAGATATGTTTCGTTGCAAGCTTACAGCTTTGTTCGACAGACTGCAGCACTTTCGTTTTGGTCCGTATTGGCCCGGTACACTCTATTATTATTAAAATATAAACCCCTTATTAGGTTTGTTTTTATAACTAGCCTACCTTGCATGATTCCACAATGGCGTGGGTTCTTAGCCGGGCGCAGTGGCGCCCCCTGGGGGGTACGGGGACCAAGTGCTCCGGGTATGGTACTCAATCTCTCAACAGGAAAAGTACAACTAGTGGTAGATACACCTTGACGTTCATAGGGGGCCGTTTCAGATAATACAAACATTTCACATGTATCGGTAATATCTATTGAAAGTGGCATCAGCCCATCCCACGACTTGATGTTTGAACACATGAAAGTAGATCTTATAATGTTTATAGCCGTCATATAATGGATGAGATTTCTATTAAAATCTGACATTTGCCATTTTTTCTACGATTTTGTCTAAGCTGTTGTGTTCCCAAATGTAAAGTAAAACTAAGATGTTGAAGTCGTACTGGTAGCTATTAGGACTTGTGATGATGATGATGATGATGATGATGATGATGATGATTTAGACAGTGTGGACAAGCAGTCGGGGGCGATCCATTGGGGGTCTGTAATAGCTAAGAGGGTAAATGCCTGTGCACTAAGGTGCAGTTTATAAGATTGTCAAAGTGTAATTCAGCATTCTCAGAGTAAACAGAAATAACGGAGAATAGGGATCACATGCTCTTTAGTAAACAAAACCATTTTTATATTGTTAAGTTAAAAAAAACATAGTGTGTACGTTTAAGACTTAAAACGTGCAAATATTTTTAAAAATTCATGGATATTCCATGTAATTCTAATTTTCGATAATTCGAAATGGGCTGTTTTATTGCAATAAACCCTTACCTCACCAGTCTGTAGGATACTGTAGCTGTGTTCATGTCACTGGGAAAACTGCTAGTCCATCCTTACCTCACCAGTCTGTAGGATACTGTAGCTGTGTTCATGTCACTGGGAGAACTGCTAGTCCATCCTTACCTCACCAGTCTGTAGGATACTGTAGCTGTGTTCATGTCACTGGGAGAACTGCTAGTCCATCCTTACCTCACCAGTCTGTAGGATACTGTAGCTGTGTTCATGTCACTGGGAGAACTGCTAGTCCATCCTTACCTCACCAGTCTGTAGGATACTGTAGCTGTGTTCATGTCACTGGGAGAACTGCTAGTCCATCCTTACCTCACCAGTCTGTAGGATACTGTAGCTGTGTTCATGTCACTGGGAGAACTGCTAGTCCATCCTTACCTCACCAGTCTGTAGGATACTGTAGCTGTGTTCATGTCACTGGGAGAACTGCTAGTCCATCCTTACCTCACCAGTCTGTAGGATACTGTAGCTGTGTTCATGTCACTGGGAGAACTGCTAGTCCATCCTTACCTCACCAGTCTGTAGGATACTGTAGCTGTGTTCATGTCACTGGGAGAACTGCTAGTCCATCCTTACCTCACCAGTCTGTAGGATACTGTAGCTGTGTTCATGTCACTGGGAGAACTGCTAGTCCATCCTTACCTCACCAGTCTGTAGGATACTGTAGCTGTGTTCATGTCACTGGGAGAACTGCTAGTCCATCCTTACCTCACCAGTCTGTAGGATACTGTAGCTGTGTTCATGTCACTGGGAGAACTGCTAGTCCATCCTTACCTCACCAGTCTGTAGGATACTGTAGCTGTGTTCATGTCACTGGGAGAACTGCTAGTCCATCCTTACCTCACCAGTCTGTAGGATACTGTAGCTGTGTTCATGTCACTGGGAGAACTGCTAGTCCATCCTTACCTCACCAGTCTGTAGGATACTGTAGCTGTGTTCATGTCACTGGGAGAACTGCTAGTCCATCCTTACCTCACCAGTCTGTAGGATACTGTAGCTGTGTTCATGTCACTGGGAGAACTGCTAGTCCATCCTTACCTCACCAGTCTGTAGGATACTGTAGCTGTGTTCATGTCACTGGGAGAACTGCTAGTCCATCCTTACCTCACCAGTCTGTAGGATACTGTAGCTGTGTTCATGTCACTGGGAGAACTGCTAGTCCATCCTTACCTCACCAGTCTGTAGGATACTGTAGCTGTGTTCATGTCACTGGGAGAACTGCTAGTCCATCCTTACCTCACCAGTCTGTAGGATACTGTAGCTGTGTTCATGTCACTGGGAGAACTGCTAGTCCATCCTTACCTCACCAGTCTGTAGGATACTGTAGCTGTGTTCATGTCACTGGGAGAACTGCTAGTCCATCCTTACCTCACCAGTCTGTAGGATACTGTAGCTGTGTTCATGTCACTGGGAGAACTGCTAGTCCATCCTTACCTCACCAGTCTGTAGGATACTGTAGCTGTGTTCATGTCACTGGGAGAACTGCTAGTCCATCCTTACCTCACCAGTCTGTAGGATACTGTAGCTGTGTTCATGTCACTGGGAGAACTGCTAGTCCATCCTTACCTCACCAGTCTGTAGGATACTGTAGCTGTGTTCATGTCACTGGGAGAACTGCTAGTCCATCCTTACCTCACCAGTCTGTAGGATACTGTAGCTGTGTTCATGTCACTGGGAGAACTGCTAGTCCATCCTTACCTCACCAGTCTGTAGGATACTGTAGCTGTGTTCATGTCACTGGGAGAACTGCTAGTCCATCCTTACCTCACCAGTCTGTAGGATACTGTAGCTGTGTTCATGTCACTGGGAGAACTGCTAGTCCATCCTTACCTCACCAGTCTGTAGGATACTGTAGCTGTGTTCATGTCACTGGGAGAACTGCTAGTCCATCCTTACCTCACCAGTCTGTAGGATACTGTAGCTGTGTTCATGTCACTGGGAGAACTGCTAGTCCATCCTTACCTCACCAGTCTGTAGAGGCTGTAATCGTGAGCGAACGTTGTCTAGTTTGAAACCTGTAAACCTGAATCTTTGTCCAGTGACCTTGGGAACTACAGAGAGTGGTTTCTTCGAGTAAAAATGCTCTGCGCCCACGGGAATGGCAGTGAATGTAAAAAGGGTCTAAGTAACGTCACCCTGCGGATAGCAACTATATTAGGAAGATGATACAGCTCGAACAAAGCATCAAATCTTGTTGCGTTTTCTTCAATTGTACTGAAACCAAAAATAAACAGAGGAACTGAGACAAATGAACTCTTTTACTATATTAAATTATATATATATTTGAAAAATTAAAAAGTTATTAAAACCGATCCCAGTTTCATTGTTTTCAAGTGAAGAAATGTATAAAACCACACTTGGATACTATCTGAGAGTATCTTGTATCTAATAATTATCTCGGTATTCCAATAGTTTTACTTTCACCTTTTCTCGACACCTCTGACAGAGAGTACTGTGATCAACAAACTCGAAATCAAGCTTTTGATAAATGACAACATTTCATGATCCCCTAAAAAATAAAAAGTTGTTTTCGCAATTCTGTCTGTCTGTCTGTATGTCTGTACCACGGGATAGAGCAGAAGCTATTTTACTAGTTAGGCTAGAACTTGCTATCTGAAGTTCTCATGAGATTCCTCAAAGGGGTTTGGGAATTAGATTACTAACCCTCAATTCATGGGTAGTTTACTGAAGGGAAAAAAAGGGAAATAAATAAATTTTCTCTGAATTTGCTCTAACAATTCTGATTAAATTTCATATCCAGATACAGTTTATCACTATAAACAAGATGGCGATTTTCGTTTACTCATGAAAATGACTTTGAGACTATTTACATAGGGAAATTTTCTGATTTTCATAATTTCTCCCCAACTATTTGAGATACGAGATAACTTAAAATTGTAAAATTGTAGTACTCTTAAAGATAAAAATCTTGTATTTGAAATATATTTTTATAAAACCAATAGTTTCCGAGCTATATTCAGATATATATACGTTTTAATTGAGGTCTTTGAAAATTAATTTGATCCTTGTGCTCTTTGGTGGACAAAGATGTTTCTTTTCTTAGTTTTACTGTAACAGTGTATATTATTCCAGTTATGATCTTTGGTGTAGTGTTTCTACAACAATGTTTTGTTCCACAAATATTACTAGTACTTAGTAAATGTCTATTTTAAGATAAAAGCGGGAGAAAGTCTGTGTGATCATTTATTTTAGTCTATAGTACTTTGGCAGGGAATTTAATATTGGCGAGGGAAGCGGGAGCTATCTTGGGAAAATAATAAGTTGTCTCAGATCAGCATATTGCCGCAACATCGACCAGATACATAAGCTGGCGTCCACTTTACCGGGGTGTGTCATTAGTTGACACTATCTAAACCACTGCCTCAGTCTGGCATATTTTATTCTGATAATCTAGTAGCGTCTGGGGCGTTTGACCCCAATTTGACCTTGATCTTTGAGCACAATCTGTGTTTTCCTTGGTGACGTCATCATGATGTTGCAATGTTGTGTGACGTCATCACAACCCTGAGTGATTTATTTTCGTTTGGGAGACGTAATGGTCAATTTGATGTGTATGTGTGCCTGTTGGTTTTTTATGTGTGCTCATTGGTTTTTATGTGTGCTCATTGGTTTTTTATGTGTACCCCATTGGATAGAATGACTGGGAAGGATTTGGACTGGCGTGGGAGTTTATTTGTGGCAGTTTTTTTATTTATTGGTGGGGATCTTGCAGTCCATGGCGTCGGGCACTCCTCCCGCGACGTCCCATAAAATGTCACCAATTATTCCCGTGAGGGCGGGAGCGTGCGGGATCATCCTTTCTCGACGTTTGTCTAACATATATTGTGAGCTACTGGTCCGGTCTCCCGGTCACAAGCCTCTGAATCTATTTTGGTGTCACAACATTCCGCCTGGCAATGGGTTTCCCCTGATGACTCACACCTGTCGCCAGTTTGGTGGCTCGACAAGACAAGTCGAGACAGGAATAGATCGTGACCTTGAAACTGTGAGCTAGTACAAGAGGTCAGTGACCATGTCCATGCTGGGTGCCAGTTTGGCGGCTCGACAAGTAGAGACTCATAGCTGGCGACCCTACGTGTTTGGATAAGGAAAGGGACAAACAGGTTTTGCGTGAATAAAACACGATATTAAAAATATATTTATTGTACATCAAAGGTTTCACAGAAATACATAATAATTATCATACATTTTTACAGGAGTGCCACATATATTCGTTCATACGTTTTTCTACAGTGTCTCATAGATGAATTAGTAAAATTGTTTTTAGCTCACAATCCAGCATGTAATAGTCCAAACCGACGACTTGACGTGTATAGCAGGTAGCTCTGATAAGATCCAGATTTCTGATGTGTGTTTTCACCGTAGGCTGTTCTAGGTCGATGACATCCACTGATTCTGCTAGCGTGTCGCATACATCCAAGACGAGGTAGTCGATCAAATCTTTGCAATAGCGTAGGACGGGTGTCAACCACATGTCTCATCGGTTGAAGGTGACGTCAATAAGGCACCACACTTCATAAAGACGCGTCTAGCTAGGTGCTAGATAGGCGACCTGTTTGAGTCTGGCTTCTTGTTTCTCGCTGATGACGATACGGTCACCGCACATGCGTCTCAGAGAGATTTCATGATTAGTCAGACTAACTTTCTGAGGAGGTTGCGTGTTGCTGAAAAACTTTGATATGACCAACATGTAGTTTCCCAGCTCTTGTCACTCTGTACGGTTAAACACCGCACAGTGACCTCCGCATTTGTCTAGTTGGTCACAGACCGTAGATTGACATTCATGCCAACGATGACTCGTTTGGCGTCGACTTGGTCCAGCGGAAACAAAGTGTTGAAAATAATGGTGATGGCGAATGGTTTCACAGGCTTTTCTTTGCGGGTGCAAACTTTTGACCTTCCATGATGTTTGTTCGTTTCTACGACTGTCGCGGTTATGGTCGGCACACCACTAGGTCACTCTTTTATAGCCGACAAGGGGAAGACAAGCCTTGAGGCTAAATACGTTGGACTCACAACAGGATCTCTGAGAATACGTACCGTTTCGACACCAACCACAAGGATCTAGATGAACCAGTTCCTTCCCATGCTGACACCAACAATAAGGACTGAGAGTCCTGCTACCCCTCCATAGTACTCGGAGCATTCCTTACAGCCACTTGCAACAACTCTCAACTTAGGCAATGGGAACTTGCACGTCAATGGGTAATCTAATCCAGACTACCCCTTGGCTTGGATCTGAGATAAGAAACTATAAACAATAATTTTTTACAATTATTTCATATATTATATATTGAATCAAATTTAATTTTTATTTATTTATTATTTCAAGTATAGTTCCTGTTAGTTTTAAAGTTAGTTTTAATTATTAATTCTTACCAAGCTATTTTTTTATTTTCAAACCATATTTAGTTACATATATTTGGTACCACTGCAAGCTTTCAGTTACATATTTAAAATCATTCCAGAAACATGTAGTTCTATAGCCTATATTTGTTTGTTTTCAATGTGTCTCTTATGATGATAAAGTAATTCTAATATTCAAAGCTTTTTAGTTACGCCGTCTTCCTTGTATTCAATTCATGAAACATAAATTATATTATTTCACTTTAAAATATCTTCGATAAATAAATAAGTAGGTTTTTAGTACAAAAAATAAATAAATTCTGATTCATCAGCTTAAAAGAATAAAATGTGATTGGTTTTTACTTTCTCGCGACAATTTGAGGGATCTCTAAAACTATAAACCTCGCCCTAAAATTAAGGGTGTTTTACTCAAAGGAAGAGAACAAATCAATTTTCACGAAATAGGATCTGACGATTTTGAATAAAATTTGTATTCGACTGCAGTTCAACACCACAAACAAAATGGTGCAATTAATTTTTACATAAAAATTGATTAAAGGGTATTTTACATTAGCTAATATTTAAAGTTTTTATCATATCTTCATAAAATGTAGAGTTATAGGAAAATTAAAAATAAGAAACATTTATTTGAAATTCATTTTTATAACCCTGATTATTTCCAAGCTATGTGCATGGCTGTATTTAGCTGTAGCTATACTACATTTTTAGGTGGAGGAGCGAGAAAGTCTTTGCGGTGCATTCAACCAGTTTTTTCTCCAAACTTTCTCTTTACAGGAAGCATTTCAATGGACACATTAAAAGTAGTGCTATGGTGACACTTATATAGCATTAGGAACGCAGAGGTTAATTGCTACACCTATTAAAGTACGCCACCCATCCCTATCTTGAGCTAGTTCTATCCAGTCAGTCCATGGACAAGGTTATTTATCTATCCTTCATGCTGCGTGTCTTTCCCGCCATAATCTACGAGAATTTGTTTTTGTGATGAGAACAGGGTATGTAGCTCAAAATTATGTAACCTTCTCCACTCCTTGGTTATTATTATTATTATTATTATTATTATTAGGGTTTTAAGGGCCATCGACACATTGAGGTCATTAGGGCCTTCCTTGGCTATTCCCATCTCGTTTTGGACCAAATATCTTCCTAAGTACCTTGATTTTTAACACCCTAAACTAATTTGGATTCAAAATCCATATAATGAACATTCATACTTTTGGATAGTGTAAACATCCTAAGCCATAAAACGTCATCAGTATATTCTAGCATATATCTTGAGCTCTCTTCCCTAGGATACTGTGAACCTCAATACAAACAGCACCATAAGTAGGTTATACCAGAGCTGAGTAATCTCCCTCTTCTGGGCTAGTGTGGACCCCAAGACAAACAACACCATCAGTAGGTTACACTAGAGCTGAGTAATCTCCCTTTCCTGGGATAGTGTGGACCCCAAGACAAACAACACCATCAGTAGGTTACACTAGAGCTGAGTAATCTCCCTTTCCTGGGATAGTGTGGACCCCAAGACAAACAACACCATCAGTAGGTTACACTAGAGCTGAGTAATCTCCCTCTCCTGGGCTAGTGTGGACCCCAAGACAAACAACACCATCAGTAGGTTACACTAGAGCTGAGTAATCTCCCTCTCCTGGGCTAGTGTGGACCCCAAGACAAACAACACCATCAGTAGGTTACACTAGAGCTGAGTAATCTCCCTCTCCTGGGCTAGTGTGGACCCCAAGACAAACAACACCATCAGTAGGTTACACTAGAGCTGAGTAATCTCCCTCTCCTGGGCTAGTGTGGACCCCAAGACAAACAACACCATCAGTAGGTTACACTAGAGCTGAGTAATCTCCCTCTCCTGGGCTAGTGTGGACCCCAAGACAAACAACACCATCAGTAGGTTACACTAGAGCTGAGTAATCTCCCTCTCCTGGGCTAGTGTGGACCCCAAGACAAACAACACCATCAGTAGGTTACACTAGAGCTGAGTAATCTCCCTCTCCTGGGCTAGTGTGGACCCCAAGACAAACAACACCATCAGTAGGTTACACTAGAGCTGAGTAATCTCCCTCTCCTGGGCTAGTGTGGACCCCAAGACAAACAACACCATCAGTAGGTTACACTAGAGCTGAGTAATCTCCCTCTCCTGGGCTAGTGTGGACCCCAAGACAAACAACACCATCAGTAGGTTACACTAGAGCTGAGTAATCTCCCTCTCCTGGGCTAGTGTGGACCCCAAGACAAACAACACCATCAGTAGGTTACACTAGAGCTGAGTAATCTCCCTCTCCTGGGCTAGTGTGGACCCCAAGACAAACAACACCATCAGTAGGTTACACTAGAGCTGAGTAATCTCCCTCTCCTGGGCTAGTGTGGACCCCAAGACAAACAACACCATCAGTAGGTTACACTAGAGCTGAGTAATCTCCCTCTCCTGGGCTAGTGTGGACCCCAAGACAAACAACACCATCAGTAGGTTACACTAGAGCTGAGTAATCTCCCTCTCCTGGGCTAGTGTGGACCCCAAGACAAACAACACCATCAGTAGGTTACACTAGAGCTGAGTAATCTCCCTCTCCTGGGCTAGTGTGGACCCCAAGACAAACAACACCATCAGTAGGTTACACTAGAGCTGAGTAATCTCCCTCTCCTGGGCTAGTGTGGACCCCAAGACAAACAACACCATCAGTAGGTTACACTAGAGCTGAGTAATCTCCCTCTCCTGGGCTAGTGTGGACCCCAAGACAAACAACACCATCAGTAGGTTACACTAGAGCTGAGTAATCTCCCTCTCCTGGGCTAGTGTGGACCCCAAGACAAACAACACCATCAGTAGGTTACACTAGAGCTGAGTAATCTCCCTCTTCTGGGCTAGTGTGGACCCCAAGACAAACAGCACCATCAGTAGGTTACACTAGAGCTGAGTAATCTCCCTTGGCCCTTGTGTCACTGTTGCACAGACTCGGCCGCCTGGTGATGTAATAATACGAGAGTCCGAAGCGGTCTGCTACCGGAGGGGCCCTCTCACAACCGGAGAAGACTGCCTATTGGTCGAGAGAGGGCCGTTGGATGAACATCGTGAGTGGGAGGGGACAGAGTCCAGGGTTGGCCGCCAGTTTCCGAGGTCCTGGGTTCAACGCTCGGCCAGCGACCGCGAGTGTTCGTTGTATCGCCTCCAGCGGTCAGGCCTCACTTGATACGATAAACTACCAAATTAATCTCTTAAGGCGCCTACATTTATTCATTTAGGGACCTAAAACACTCATTTGTTTGAGCTACCCAAATTAATTGACCGTGGGTACTCGGACAAAGGTGCCAGTATCATCTATTATAGTTTCCCTGCCAAGGTTCAAACCTGGACTGAGTATGCTGAGGTGATTCTCCTAAATGCTTTTCTACTTTCCTTGCACGCAAATGCAGGTACACTCAGGGGCGGAGATTTATAATTTAGCCAACCCCTGCAACTAGAACGAGGGGGTTTCGGAGGGCATCCCTCTAACCAACAGAGGCAAGAAAATATTTTGAAATATAATTATATAGCTCCATAAACTATTTAGAAGTTATTTTGAATAATAATTGTGGTATTTGGGTTAAAAAATGTTTCTAACGTCCACCGTAATGTTTTAACACTGCCCGGCCCTCCCCCCGCCTGTCTGTGTCCTATAAACGTGGGCCTAGAATCTGCGATATGACACGCCCATCCCGCCCTTAGTCACAGGCCGGAATACTGAGGTTTGGCAACACTGCGTTGGGGCCGGTCGACAGCAAAGCTACGAGCAGTATTGCTGATGTAGTTTAGTTTGTAATTTACTTGATTCTAAATGTTGTGAGGTTCATTCTTCCAATGTGTTGGCTCATTTAGCGACACATTCAATAGAAGAACGATGTGTGGATGTGATCAGTGGTATTCAACCGCTGACAGGATCTCACCATCCTCTCTTGTGTACGTTAGGAATACTACTAGTGGCCTTCTCGTTTGGAATGTAGCTAGTCCATTGCATGATATAGACACGGTGACCTTTTTTTTTTTTTTTT
>CABEEJ010005086.1:25528-40064 GCA_901482245.1 Timema douglasi
TTTTTTTTTAGAAAAAGCAGGACATTAAAATATATCGCGTTTACGAGTAGCGTGGTGTGCGACGTGCGTGTACAACTTATATATAAAGTAGATAGAAGAAAAACAAGGAGAATCTAGGAAATACTCCTTCAAAGGTTCATACATTAAGAGAATACGCTCCACAGCTGGCATCAAACAGAGGAATCGAGTCTTTGAAAAAGATACCATCTTCTTGTACTCCATTTCGACAGACTCACAAAAAGTTTTTAATATACTTACACGAACCGTGTGGATATAAAAATGTTTGTAAATCTTGACAACTACTACTTCATTGTCAATCGGTAACAAGTCTGTTGTATTCTGAATGCAGTTGTTTATCACATGTGCAACACAGCCTACGCCAACCACAGCTTTTGCACAAGAGTTGTTGAGCTTCTTGAACAGGTTTGTTTCCCCCCTTCGATTAGGGCCTCCAACATTAGTGTTGGTATTGTCTCCAGAAAGACCAACACACTTTTCCACTAAATTTAATGAAAACAAGGTAGAGTAAACGTAGCTGTGCAGCTGCTCAGATGTTTCCCCAGTAAGGTCTTTCATTTCCAGAAGCTTGACTTTTACTCCCTGGGTACAGTCTAAGTATCGTACAATCAATGGCACTATCTTAATGTTATTGTGATTGGAAGAATCAATCATAACGTTGAAATAATGTGCTGTTCCTAAATCAATATTCAATCCCTCCTGGGCCTCCTTCGCTAAAACGTTTTTTACAATTGCTTCCGTTTTAGTGCGGGCTGAGGATAACTTCGGTTCAAACATACCTGCTACCAGCTTCGACGTACAGTCAAGGGAACGAAAACTCTGCATATGTTTAATTGTATGATATGCAAAAGTACCCTCTTTGACAGCCAAAATAAAATTTTCAGAAGTTAATACGTTTTTTTAAAGAACTTGCTTACTGTATTACTTAATGTGGCTGCATTTACTGCTAGTGAGTGTTTGCGTTGCTTCAAATGCCTCACAATGCTTGTGCGACCACCATTGCTTGGGTCTACTTCACCTCTACACAGCTCACAAATAACAATGTGAGGGCTATCACTGTGTTTTAGTTTGTTGAAAGGGTATTTTGTTTGTAAAGAAAAATTGAATGAACATTTTCTGAGTGGCTGCTCCATCTCACAACACTTTGGTATACTAGCTTTTATTATTATTATTATTTAAAAACTTATAGAACAACCACAACACACACTCACAGACTTGGCGAGACAAATGAATACAAAGAAAACAAATGAGGACCAAAAAAAAGGGTATGGGTAAGACATGAAAAATGGTAGACTAGGTGGTATTATCACACAGAGCTAATAAAGAAGTTCCGATCTTGTTAGAGAGAGCGCAGCACATGTGTTGAGTGTTTGCCAACTGCTCAGGGATGATGTTCCTTGCGCTGGCGCTGTTCAATTGAAAATATTATTTTCTCTTACTTCAAAACGAAGTATTTTTAGAAGTACTTGGTTTTAAAAAACAGTACCTTTTGCTGTACTATCGCATGGTCTGTAGGACAGCAGGACATCATCCCAAAAAACAATACTGTACTGCAAAAAACAGTACTTATGGTCACCGTAGATATAGATGCTAATTACTCCACTGATCTTACCAGAGGACTAACTAGTCCTAAAACAACCGGATTGAGGTTAATAGACATTCTATGAAGGTTTTAATAACAGAAATGTTCAGAACAAACATCAGAAGCCACGTTTCCTGTGCATCCGCTCTAGTGGTCGCATGGTCTAAGGCGGAACTATCACAGTAGACTAGCCTGCCGATGACGGGGAGATCGAGGTTCGAAACTCAGTAGGGTGTACTGATGAGGGTTTTCCACTCAAATGTGGGTGCACTTCCCATAAATATAACCTTCCTCAACCTTAAAACTATTACTACAATTAGTACATAAGCCAGATATAAATAAAACAAACAACCTTTACCGTGGTAATTCCTTGCGTGAATTATTTTCTTTGGTTTCGTCAACGCCTGTAAATATACTTCATATTAACTACACCAAGTATAGGAATTATAAATTTCACACTGAAAATTATTATTCTGGAAAGAACAAAAGTTGAACTCTTCACAAAATAATGTTTCAAAATTCTATTTCCTAAGGCTGGTAAGTGTTCAAAGCCATTCTTAAATAACTCTGCCGATTGTATTGAAATAGTTGATAAAGAAGACATCTGGACATGAGCATTGAACCCGTGACCGTTGGATTTCTAGGTTTAAAGACAGTGCCCTTTTGTAATGTTCATCGTAATATTATAATCGGGGTTGTGAACGGTACATAATCCTTACCTGGCAACTTTATTTTAAAATTATTATTTACTGGTTTATTTGCTGTATTTTTCAACCCCTGAAGTATTTTTGTTAAATGATATACGTAAAAAAATGTTTATATTAACAGTCGGTATCGTACAAAGCGACTCATCAGTTTTTAAATGAAGAAAACTGTAAATATTCATACAATTCTCCGTAAGAACCAGCGGATCGCCAGGCCTCATGACGTCACTACACGCGGAGTTGCCACAGTTAACACTCTGGCCTGTAACTGATAATTCTCCGTAAGAACCATCGGATTGCCGGGCCTCATGACGTCACTACAAGCGGAGTTGCCACATTTAACACTCTGGCCTGTAAAGACGACCATGGCTATGGCCGAGGTTAGGGGGAGGGTATTGTGTATACTTGTGTGGGTTCGTGATTGACGTTCGACTTGGTTTTTAAAGGTTTTATTATTAATAATAATATATCTATTACAAATGGGATGTCGATAGTGATATAAGGATGTAAGAACATGAAGAATATTCGGAAACTTGATAATAAACTTAATTTATCTTCACATGAGCATAGTTGGTAAAATACCGGTGTACAAAAAAAACAAAACACGAATGAAATGTGTATATCCCCCCCCCCCTCCCCAAGTATATATATATATATACTGTATTTAAGGCTAGTTTATATTTTCACTCTTTACATTACACGCTTAACTTGATTGGTTCCAATATTAATGAAGCATAAAATGTGGGATATTGTGAAATTGGTCAAGATGTGAAGAAGACATTTCAGAGTAAATGGGAAGTGTACCATTTCTTATTAATAAAATTCAACTAGATTGTTTAAATATGTTATTAATAAGAATTAAAAAAATTGATTAAGTAACTATGGAAATTGAAAAATAATTTGATAAAATAAAAACCATGTGGTGTGAATCACATTAAAATTGTTACTGTAATAAAATATTAAAATTTATAAGATAACAGTTTTGAGATCATCTTCACAATGACTTATAAAAATTCACTCGGTTTTCCTTCAGATAAACTGAAGGAAAATGAAGTTGGGAAGAAGACTAATGTCAATGTGTATAGCTCACCATTTCCTGAACTATGTCGTAGTGATGTCTCAATAAACCCAAGTTATACAAACTTAGTACTTCCATAGTAAGTTTCAAACCTAAATAGTTTAAATATTATGATTTGACACAGCGGGGTATTGCAGGAGGGAAACGGTATTCTTTCTCCAAGAGAGTTCTGATGGATCTACTTCAAATTCATCTTCATCTTCATCATGATATTCTTAGTAAATGTAAATCTGTGATAGCTATAATGGTTAGACCTGTGGGACCAAAAACATTAACTTTATATCAGGCCTATCTAAAATCTACCATTTTAAATTTCTTGGCCTTTGCAACATTCAAACAACTTTACCTAGAGATACAAGTGCCATAGTATATATATATATATATATAAACTCCGTGCTTAATATATCCTCGATCATTTCTCCAGATTTTCCATTCATGCTATACTTCCTTCGCTTCAACAACCTCCAGACACCAAGTCATGCATGCTATTTATTCTTACAATTATTAATGTTTATTTTATTCCCACATTCGTCTATAACATTCAGTCACGTCTTACATGGCCTACCCCTTCCTTTCCATCCACACATTTTACCTTTATATATTTGATTCGTCACTCGATCCACACTTATCTTCTCTACATGTCCAAACCAACGTAAGACGCTTCTTTCACATTGATCTATTGTATTCCCTTTCAAACCGCAATTCCTCATAACCCATTCGTTACTGACTCTGTAATACGAGTTGGTCTACATATATTTCTTAGATATTTTATTCCAACCGCATTCACCTTGTTCTTGTGTTTCTCCTGACAAACCCTCGCTTCACATCTATAAAAATTATGGGCGTTAACACAGTTTTATATAGTGCCATCTTTACCTCTTTGGATATTACTTCATTCTTTGCAACAGTCCACAGACATCCAACTACTCTCCGAGGTGCATTCACCCGTCTGTCACTTTCGCAATCAATCCTTCCATTTTTACAGAACATTATTCCCAGATACACAAAATTATTCATTTGTTCTAAGAATTTTCCAATTATATTAATATAACAACCATTTCCTGATCCATACTTATTAAAAATTATCACCTTAGTTTTGGAGACATTTATGCGAAGATCCATACTCCATGTCAACACATTCAAACAATTGAAATCATTTTGCAAGTCACGTTGGTTCTCAGCCATTAATACGGCATCATCTGCACATAACAGTACTCTCACATTCACATTGTCCATTTGTACAGCAACCACGTCATCACAAGAATCCCTCATACATTTATCCAGGAATATATTAAACAGCTATGGAAACATATCCGAGCCTTGTCTAACACTCTGTTCAATGCCAAACCATTCCCTTGAGGCCCCATACACATTAACTCACGCTTTACTTCCATCATACAATGCCATAATCACACATACTAACCAAGCAACCACACCATACTCTCTCAGAACATTCCATAACATATTCTTAGTCACACGATCATACACTTTCTCCAGATCAACGAATTAATAATACACTTTCTTCCTTACTGCCACGCAACCACTGGTTACAATGCCAATATCTGGTATACGCAGCCTCTACCTGGCATGAAACCATATTGCACACCTCAAATCTTGTCCACAGTTTTTTCACGCATTTTCTCAACTATAACTCTCCCAAAAACTTTGCTTGGTATAATCAACAAACTAATTTCCTTATAATTCATACTGCCTTTGCGAAGTAACAATGACAGCATTCTTCCAGTCATTAGGAACATTAGAAATCCTAGCACACACATTGAACAGCACACACTTTGAGCAACATATCCTAAATTGTGCAGCCTGTTTTGTTTATTTTCATGGAAAGGTTAAAACATTGTATAAAACCTATGATTTTCTAGGTTGTGCAGTGTTCCATATAGAGAGATAGGGCTCAACAGATCAAATCATTCTTGGGCACATACCGTATAATTTATGGTGGAGTGGTATTTGAACATGATGGGTGAAGTGAATGGAGATACCAATAATATTTATAGACAGCCACGTAATTAATACATATTATTAACTATGTCATTAATGGTTCTCGGGTCCACACTAAAACTAGATATTTTAATTTATCAAATAGTAATTAATTATGCTAGTATTCATCTATTACTTTTTAATCTAGCCTTAAAATATGCTAGTAGGTTAATGCAAGAGAGTAGGTAAGGGTGGACACTAAACGTTGCAATGCATCTGTTAAGATATTCATATGATTTAGGTTTGTTTGGCAATAGTAAGGCATTTTGCCTTGTGACAGTGTTGGATGGAGTTTGATGCGCTCTGTTCAACATAGGGCTCAACGGAGGCCCACACACTGGCTTCAACACGGTCTTTAGACGCCTTTCGACATCGTTTCACTTCTTGTCCTTGTACTATTACTGTATATAATTATATATTTTGTTAATGTTCATTTCTATAAAATTGCATGTCCTACGCATACATGATGTTAGATAGAGTTATATGATTTGTAGAATATCGTTATATTGACAACGAAAAATTGGAGTTTAACTATGGTGTTAAACTTCTTACGAGTACTTTGGAAAATAAATAAGCGTTTACAGTCATTTATCTTGTGCTGTAAAATATTTCCTTTTCTATAAACAGAGTTGTTGTAGAGATTTTCATAAAATATCATATAATTCTTGAACTAACAAATGTAAATCTCTACTTTTTTTTTTTACAATTCATATCGTTATATTCTATAAATAAATATATTTGCAAATTTAAATACTTATTAGCTGACTTAATTATGAACAATTTCCTTATTTAGGGTGAATAGTTAGACATTTTCCACACTTTCGAATTTAAGTATTTTTCCAATTGGAAATGTGGTGTGCTTGTGGATGGAATTGGCTGCACATATGGGAACATATTAAGTGATAATATATTCATAAATAAAGTCCTGACAGCTCACTCTGCATCCATGTTTTTTTAAATGTATTTGTATTGCTGTACGCCATCCTTTCCCCCATAAGGATTAAAAGGAGGTTACAAGTTTAATATATTTTAATTCTTGCATCTTAGTATAACATCCTTAAAATTATTGTTTTAAATTATATTAAATCAGAATCAGTTTGGACTTGGAAGCCTCCCTCCATCGGCTTAATCTGTCACTGTATATAATCTTAATTAAAATGTCAAAAATACACCTACTTTGACTTTTTAAAATACCTAAATTAATCAGGAAACACAGTGTATTGTTTGCACCGTACATATTATTTCATTTAAACGTTACTTGGTGTTGTTTCAGCCCCGTCATTTGTCGACTACGCACCAATGCCAAACAGCGCTCTTATACACGCCAACTGAAGAAAGAACTATATGATATAGAACTTAATCAGATGAAAGCTTTAGACGGTATCAGAATTCACCGAATATTTACCAAGGATTTGACTGTACCTATCAATCTGGATCCTTTGACTCAAGAGCAACGTTACAAGATTGAAACCATACTAGATAGAGACTGGTAGCGACTTAAAGCTCTTCCGGTTGTTTATTGAACTTATTTTTTATTTCGCATTGTATGATGACGATGTTACCTTCATAAAAAAAAGGGGAAAAAATCTTAGACAGAAAATATCGATAACTGTATAAACAGGTGATCTTATCAAGTTACTCTATGAGGCCTATTATAATCTACTAAGCAAAGGAACATTGTGTTGAGTTTTTTTTTTTTTTGTGGTTGTGGACGTAGCTTTTAGAATCTAGCCATATATCAGCCAGACCATTATACTAGTGAATAATAATTACATTAAAGCAATATATATTTCAAAAATACATACAACTAGCTTTAAGATAGGATACAAATTTTTTTTTTTGAAAAATACACATTTTTAGGGTCGATACATACCTTTCAATATAAAGGTTTCTTCGACCACTGTGGTGTAATACTTCAATACGTAATTTCAAACACTAACACTTTTATTCATCAGAAACAGGTTTTCGCACAAGAGCATTGAAATAAACTGTTGAAGCTGTCCCCTAACAATGAAGCAGACGACAAATTTCAGCATCACGCTTTGATCCTTTGCAAGGGGTGTATTTATATCCATACGGTATAGTATAGAGATCACTGGTTAAAACATAAACAAGAAAAGTATTAATATTACACGATTCTTTATTACTTGGACCAATTTGGTCTAAATATTATTTTTAAATCCAATATTAATTAGAAAATTGCTTTTGTTATTATTAAAAATGTAGAAACTTAAAATATTTTTCAAACTATTTTGAAAAACAATTACAAAATAATTAATAGAAACATTTACTCTATTAAAAATATATTTTTCTAGATACATTTGGTTTGGAAAATTTAATATAATTTTATTTGAATATGATGAATCAACGCCACATCTGACCATGTGTTGATACTACATCAAGTAAAACATAAAAACCAGGGCCTGGATTCTCTAACGGGAGCAAATCTGCTAGTGAATCCCAGCCCAGTGGTAAGAGTGAAAAGATCACACAATTAAAATACCTACCGATCCATCGAGACTGCTATTTTAAACAAGGCAAGTGTTGCAACGCTTTACTAGATGGCAGCCCCTATACGGGAAAGATTTTCAATCAATTTGAAAGAACTTTGTCTTTTCGTGTTAATTTTATCTGTGTACATGAAAGAAAATAAAATGCAAAACAATTCAACACATGAAAGTATTTTAAATAAAATGGAAAGGAAGACTGCCATTGAATCAGAAATTGAGCAAATGAAACAAATTTTAGACAGTGTAAGTGAAGGGACTAATTTTATATTTGTTTGTTTGGTAAGGGTAGACATACTTTAGTACATTCTTCTTTTCCAACTGTATGGCAAAATCACGATCAATTCATTACCATAATTTAATTTTCACTTGTTAAAGAAACACAATATGAGATCAAGATTTACTTAACATAAATATCAATAAACGCAGAGACATAGGCCGTTATCCTTGAGTTAAATGGCAAACGTCATTTTTGGTGGCTTCTGAATTCCCTTTCAAGTGAACTGACGCACCCTTTACAGCGCACTTAGGTACCTTAGTTAAGGGTGGATACAATTTGGCCTTTCACACACTTGGGTACTGTATACCCAACATCAATCCCATTTTTTGCATCTTTTTTTAAAATTGTCTGTTGAGCTCGACCGCTGAGGACGGGGAGATCGAGGTTCGAATCTCGGTCGGGTGAACTGGGGGTGGTTTTTCCTAAATGGTTTTCCACTCTCCCTCCACGCAAATGCTGGTTCACTTCCTCTAATTAAACCTCCCCAATTCCTAATCCATTAGAGTAATTAGTACTTGAAGCGTATAACCCGAAGGGGTAGTAAGACCCGGTGCTAAATATTTTTTAATTTTTTTTTTAAATTAGCAAAACAGACTCATTGATATTTGCGGTGCATTTTTGCAAACATAAAAACCTGTAGAGCTAAATAAAACACCGAAATACCAGGAGGACACCCGACTGGCCTATATTGCTTAACATAGCGTTGGAACTGGAACTAGATATTTCTAGAATGTGTCCGTCCACATTTATAAAGTGCAGTGATATAATTATTCTAGACATCACAGGCCTACATTTAGGTCTACTTTCTCAGAAGGAAAAAATAAACTTGTATGACTTTGTTAACTACAACACGTTGCACAACTCGTACAAATCATCGCGCAAACTTGAAGCAATTAGTTCTTTAGATGACCACTGGGTGTCGTGAACAACTGTCATGTGACCAGCGATGCTTGTGTTTCATCTTTAATAACGTACGAGTAGACCTGGCTTACATTCAGGTCAAATAGAACAATAGCTTCGTGTTTAAAGTTTGCCTGATTCTAAGACTAAGCTCTCCGTTGTGTCGTAAAGCAGAGATAAAGTGGCGTGTCAGATGTTGGGTTCAGCTGAATTAAGATCATCATCTCACACCTTCTGGTGTTCATCTTACAAACTGTAGAGGTCTACTCATAAAAAATATATATATTTTCCAAATGCAAGACTTTTTCTTTCACTTGGACTTAGATTTCTTTGCCATAGTAATTTTAAAAAACAGTTCTGTTGATATATTTTGTGTGATTAATATTGATCATAAAAAAAGGAAGTTAAAAGATAATATTTATATTTGTTGTTGCAGAATCGTGTCGACATGCAAGAATCTCTGGTGGACAGTGAAGGTTACCCAAGACAAGATATCGATGTATACCAAGTCAGGCATGCCAGGCATAAAATAATATGTGAGTTGATTAGCAAAATAAAGTAACACTCAACCGAGGTATGTTTCAATAATGTTCCGGCTTGGTTTTTTGTATAGCACCTAAACTTTGGTTCAGAGTTTCTTTGTGTCACTGATATATCCAACAAAACACATTTATATAGATGGCCAATATCGTTAAACATATTTTCCCTAGTTAAAAAGTTGTAAAAAACATTACCTTTCATACAATTGTGTGAAATCAGGTGTATTCTAATTAGTAAAAACACACACTTTAATAATAATATGTTTTACTATTATATCATATCCAGGACATTTTAAAATTGACTGAAATAAGATGGTTATCCAGGGGTATGTTGAATTTTAAAATTTAAAAAATGAATTATTAGCTTTTTTTATTTTCAAAATGAAGGTACATAAGCTTTTGTAAAATGTCTTCAAAATGTCATTTTGAGTGCTAAAATGGCATATTTAGCTGATTTTTAATTACCTACGTAGTGTTAACACAAGAAGGCCTATCCAAGGAAAGTTTAAAATATTTTGACATCCACTGACAAATTGTCAGCTTTTCAGAAAAATAACCTATCAGAAAAAACTACAGTAGATATGTATCCTTTGCTCTGTGGTAAAAATATCGAGGGAATTATTTCGGTTATAACAGAATATTGTAAGCGTATAACTCAAGGGGATAGCAAGACGCGGTGCTAAGTATTAGTAATACAATATTGTAAGCGTATAACTCAAGGGGATAGCAAGACGCGGTGCTAAGTATTAGTATTACAATATTGTAAGCGTATAACTCAAGGGGATAGCAAGACGCAGTGCTAAGTATTAGTATTACAATATTGTAAGAAAATATTTAACGTTACTTTCCTTCCTTAAATGCAGACAATTATGACTGAATACGTAATACATTTTGCACAGTTAATACATCGAGCTGTAATTTTTGTTACAAGACGAACAATTGGGGTCCTTTTCAACGAATTGTACTCTAAAGATTAAATTCTTTGAAATAATTTTGGATTTTTGCCCAAGCCGAATACCCGACTCTTTCCACAAGGACACTGAAAATTTTGCTGCAGTTTTCAACATCAAATTTGTGTAAGCTCAATTTTCTCGACATTAACCATTATAAAAACTAAAAAAGACTTAATAATATAGACCAAGAAATGAGGGTAGTTAGATCGCACATTAGACCCGATATTGCTGAAATCTGCACAAGCCACAGACTCAAGTATCACACTGAAAGAAGTTATATTTTTATAAAATTCCATATGTTGTCAAATAAGTAGGGATTTTATTAATAACGCCTGCCACTTGGAATTAAATGACATGTCTCTCAAAGTATGTAGATAAATTCTTATTTTAATTAAAGGAGATGTACTACATGAGTTTATTAACACATAATTCAGTAAAACACTCACCAGATTATAGGTTTGTTATATTATTCTCTTTCACAGAAGAGGGGAAATTAATACATTCTACAACATTTATAGCAAACTTTCACAACTTCTCAATTATTTCACCTCAAGACTAAAGGTCTGGCCACACATACGAGAGTGATGTCCGGGCCAGAGGGTGTTTGGTTCACAATTAGTGTGCCCACACATCACCGTCACCATCACTTTATCTGGCTAGAGCTGCTGTTTGTAAGAGAATGATTGGGGACTCGGCAGCGAAGCTAACCTCTTTCAAATAACACAATTCAAGGACAAATCCCTGATTTACCTGAAAATATAGAGAATACTTTATTTGTTAGACTTTGTATTCTTGACTGACATGTTCACTCTTCATTCAGATGATAGTACGGATGTATCGAAAAGAGCGACTATACGGGTTTTGGTTCGCTACTTATGGGAAAAGTAACTATTGGAGGTTTCTTTGTTCTCTTGTGAATTGATGCAAACCCAAGGAGAAGAAGTGTTCAATGTAATCAACCAGTTTTCCTACTAAACTGGTATCAAACGGGAAAAGTGTGTTGACATATCACAACAGATGGTGCCACATTAATGTTGGCTTGCAAAACTGGCTGTTAGAGGTGTTGTGCAAGGAGATGGGAGCGATCATGTTCAAATTCTTCTTCACAGTGAACTCCGTTGGTGGTCTCGAGGAAAGGTTTCTCAATGATTCTTTGAATTAAGAGACGAGGGGCACATGTTTCCTCTGTACACACATTTTTCAGATTTGGGTTGGCCATGTATGTGTTTGAACATGTGAATGTTCTTAGAACTTGTGTGGACATTTACCGTGTCGAGGACAAGATTAACGCCATTATAAAGAAGTTTCAAAGTGGTCAAAACTTGCGGAGAAACACTATTTTACAAACTTTCCGATTCTGAAACAATTTTTGGAATCTTCCCCAGGAAACATACCAGAACAAGAGAAACAAGAAATATCTGAGCGTCCGGGGATCTTAGCAACAACACTGAGAGAATATTCTCCTGTTGAAACCAACAATCTCAACAATACCGCTTGGTTAAGAAACCCAATGGATTGCAACAATGGACATGTTTCTAATCTTAGTGAGGACCAGCTTGTCGACTTAGCAAACATTGTTGTTTTAAAATCTGTTCATCGCAGTGGAAAGATCATTGAATTCTGGTTATAAATGTATCAAGAGGATCAAAATAAACTAAGCTGAGAGAGCATCGAAACATTTACCACCTTTTTGTACAACTTACCCGCGTGAACAAGCTCTTTCAACACCGGGCTACACAAACAACAAGTATAGATATAGACAACTTACCCGCGTGAACAAGCTCTTTCAACACCGGGCTACTCGAACAACAAGTATAGAAATAGACAACTTACCCGCGTGAACAAGCTCTTTCAACACCGGGCTACATGAGCAACAAGTATAGAAATAGACAACTTACCCGCGTGAACAAGCTCTTTCAACACCGGGCCTCATGAGCAACAAGTATAGAAATAGACAACTTACCCGCGTGAACAAGCTCTTTCAACACCGGGCCTCATGAGCAACAAGTATAGAAATAGACAACTTACCCGCGTGAACAAGCTCTTTCAACACCGGGCCTCATGAGCAACAAGTATAGAAATAGACAACTTACCCGCGTGAACAAGCTCTTTCAACACCGGGCCTCATGAGCAACAAGTATAGAAATAGACAACTTACCCGCGTGAACAAGCTCTTTCAACACCGGGCCTCATGAGCAACAAGTATAGAAATAGACAACTTACCCGCGTGAACAAGCTCTTTCAACACCGGGCCTCATGAGCAACAAGTATAGAAATAGACAACTTACCCGCGTGAACAAGCTCTTTCAACACCGGGCCTCATGAGCAACAAGTATAGAAATAGACAACTTACCCGCGTGAACAAGCTCTTTCAACACCGGGCCTCATGAGCAACAAGTATAGAAATAGACAACTTACCCGCGTGAACAAGCTCTTTCAACACCGGGCCTCATGAGCAACAAGTATAGAAATAGACAACTTACCCGCGTGAACAAGCTCTTTCAACACCGGGCCTCATGAGCAACAAGTATAGAAATAGACAACTTACCCGCGTGAACAAGCTCTTTCAACACCGGGCCTCATGAGCAACAAGTATAGAAATAGACAACTTACCCGCGTGAACAAGCTCTTTCAACACCGGGCCTCATGAGCAACAAGTATAGAAATAGACAACTTACCCGCGTGAACAAGCTCTTTCAACACCGGGCCTCATGAGCAACAAGTATAGAAATAGACAACTTACCCGCGTGAACAAGCTCTTTCAACACCGGGCCTCATGAGCAACAAGTATAGAAATAGACAACTTACCCGCGTGAACAAGCTCTTTCAACACCGGGCCTCATGAGCAACAAGTATAGAAATAGACAACTTACCCGCGTGAACAAGCTCTTTCAACACCGGGCCTCATGAGCAACAAGTATAGAAATAGACAACTTACCCGCGTGAACATGCTCTTTCAACACGGGGCTACATGAGCAACAAGTATAGTAATAGACAACTTACCCGCGTGATCAAGCTCTTTCAACACCGGGCTACATGAACAACAAGTATAGAAATAGACTTGACATTCATTCGTATTTTCGAGTCAAAGGGTCCAGCCTTCAACCTGATCTTCAAGAAGTGATGGGGGAAAGAAGAGGTTTCACTTACCGCACTAATACTAGACACAAATAAATAAATAAATTTGAACTTATTCTTGAATAATACATTTTCATGTAGGCCTAACTAATCTTTTTAGTGTTAACTATTACTATTATACTCATTATTATCACAACTAGAGTTAGTGTTTGTACATTGTTTGGCCCGGACACGACTCTGGTCTCTCTTGGCTCCAGGTTTGTTGAACGACCACAAGGCCATAATGAAGGAAATAGAGCAAGGCATGTTTTCCGTCTTCTCGCAGATGGACACAGGAAGCTCTACCGGTAATATTGATCGGACTCACACACACACAGAGCCTATTGCGAGGGTCAGCATGGTGCATCCTAACTCACCAGCTGAAAGAGCTGTAAGTTGCCCTGATAAGATTATATTATCTATTTGGTATTGAGATTTCAGACAGTTTCATTTCCACTTTCTATTGATTCAATTCAGATTCAAATCATTACATATATATGACCTAATATTTACAATGCCATTACGGAAATTACATTAAATGGAGGGCACATTATTCAGCGGAGTTTTAAATTAGTTGTTAATATTAAGGGCTTTCTAATGTTTTAAGATAAATTACAAACGCATATTTTCAACCCGTTGAATCTTGATAAACAGTAGTTAATAGTTTTTTTCTTTGACACAGCTTTACCCAACAATTACAAAACTAAAATGTTTGACTGGAATGGTCTCATAACAATGGCTTTATAAGAAGTAGTCATCACTGTGTGTGTTTGTCATTATAAAAAACTAAAAAAATGTAATTCAGTTATCTATGTAAAAGATGGATGAATTTATAATATTCTTTTTTTTTTTTTTAATTT
>CABEEJ010005086.1:40312-54595 GCA_901482245.1 Timema douglasi
TTTTTTTTTTTTTTAATTTGAATGTACTTAATTTCTCCCAAATTACTCAATCTTGGGTGTGCCGATCTACAACTTAAAACTTTAGATGATTTTTGTTGTTTAGTTCCATACCATAGTATGAATTATATGTTTTAAGATTATGAGGAACTAATGTTTTCCTAACAGTTGGAATGAAAAGTCAACATATAATTTGGTTATATACATTTTATAGATTAAATTTGAATGTTCTATAGTATTTTTAGTTTGTATAGTTGTTAGTATATGCATATACAATAATGACTTCCATAGCAATTATTGTTGTTCTTTGTTAGCTTGGCTAGCACCCCTGGTAAGGAGCTGAATATCTGCTATCCCTAGTTCCCCCCCCAAAAAATATACCCAGCTAATGTTATTGTTTCCACTGTCAAGTTCATTTCACATTACTTATTTTTAAAAAGTTATTAATCTTCATTTGTTTAATAGAACCTTTCCCTTTCAAATTGAACAATAAATGTTCAATATTAACCATGTTTGCTTGGTCTCCTTGGGGATCGTGAGCATAAATCCCTCATGGTCTCAAACGCATGAAGTGCTTCCATAAAACTTGGTACTGGTTTGGGGTTGGCATCATCGCCATCCTCACCACTGCCTTGCCCTTCTTCCAAGCAACTTGGACTTCCCAGCTCACCACGTGTTGCAAGCTCCTGGTGCACAGACACTTAAAGTTCGTTCACGGTAGGAGTTTACCTGAGAAAGGACTTTTTTTCCTACCAGAAGTATATTATATAGTAGGATATTGGTAAGAAAAAAGACCTTTCAGAGGTAAACTCCTCCCGTGAATGAAGTATACTTACCCATCCAAGCTCACGCCAGCAGTGCTTTTTCCCAGTCACCCTGTCGCGTCTGACCATTCAATGTTTTCCACTTGGCCACAGTTTATTCTTGATTGTAGACCGTGTCACTTGTTGCCACACTGAAACAATAAAGTGAATGGCCAACAGAAGGTCTATCTAGATTATAACCCTCTGTCCATCAGACACAGCTCTCTGCACTCCTCGAAACACTCGATAACACAACACTGGTGCAGTTAGGAGGAAATAAAACTACCTTCACATTCCTCAGAAAGAATGTGTCTGGAGAATGAGCGCCACATTTGTCTACCAATAGGAGGATATTCCTACCTTAGGCGCTGAGTAATGTATCAAGAAAGAGAATGCAGAGAGTCTATGAACATTTCTCACTTCATCCACACTTTCGAGTTGGCATAGTTAGTCGCAGGTAGCTTGACATTTTATAACAATTTGGTTTCACAGACTTTCCATCAATGATGGGCACTTGTTTGTTTGTACACTGTACTGTGAGCTGCTCCTTCATGGCAGGTCTCTCCTTCCAATGCCAATGTTCGGTCTGGCAAGCATTTAATCTGCCTTATAGATGTCTTAAACCTCGGAACCCTACAACAGCTTCGGGAGCCTCTCGAGCCAGAGGTCCGTGGCGTTGGGGCCCACAGCAGCACTGTCCTCGGCCAATTTATTAAATACCAGGCCATGGCGTTGCTTGAGGCAGGAGATCCAATCGTTAGAAGCTAAAGCGTTTTCAATCCCCGCTGTTGTAGCTATTTTGAGGGATTTCTCCCCGAGAATTCTCCCATCCACAGGAATGCTCTAGCCTGTTGGTACCAGGTAAAGAGGACATTTTCTCTCTCACTTTAGGTCGACATCTTGCTTGTCTTCCTCTTCTTTGCTGATGTACCACATGTATCAGCCTGCTCTCTCACCTCTTTCTTCAAAATAATCATTTTCAGGGTTGATGTTGGCAGGCCTAGTCGCTTGGCTACTTCAATCCTCTTCTAAGATACGCAGCCGTTCTTCTAAAGCCCGAACTTGTTTCACAGGCTGTGCCATGAAATAAAATGTTTTTACTAGAGTAGTACATGCATGAGAGTTATGTTAGTAATGGAGTTAATATGTGTCTTTTGTTGAAGGGAATTATCGCCGATGACCTGATCATAGAGTTTGGCTCTGTGAATGCCGGTAACTTCAAGACACTGCAAGACATCGGGACTGTCACCCGTTACTCGGTCGGAAAAAGTGTCAAGTTGTCTATCAACAGAGAAAACAGATTTATCACTCTCTCGCTCACACCATCTCCGTGGTCTGGACAGGGATTGTTGGGCTGTACCATTTTGCCCATTGAACGAGTCGAGCGATAACTCCTACTTGTAGTTTCGCTTTGTTCCCGCTACTCGCGGTGTTTAACTTGAAATGATGGGATGGCCGATACATAGCCTTCCTTGTGTATAACTACTAACTAAATAAACAACATCTAAAAACTAGATGAATAGTTTGTTTTATTTAGTTGGTATTAATGTTATTAAATTCAATGTACAAAGTTAACGTTGACATCTCCAAACTCTTTGTAGGACCATTTGATAAAACTTTCAAGTTTGATAACAAGCAGTTGTTAAAGAAAGACACCATGGTTGAATCAACTCAATAAACAAACAGAAAAGGCATCATGATTGAATCAACTCAATAAACAACAGAAAAGGCATCATGATTGAATCAACTCAATAAACAAACAGAAAAAGGCATCATGATTGAATCAACTCAATACATAAACAGAAAAGGCATCATGATTGAATCAACTCAATAAACAAACAGAAAAGACACCATGATTGAATCAACTCAATAAATAAACAGAAAAGCAAAACTTTGATAGCTGTTTTGAACAAACCAGTTACATTATGTTCTACAAGGTGATGTGATCTAAATCTTATTACATTCAACAAATTTAAAATACTTTGATCTATATTTTATGAATGAATTTTGTTGGCCCTATCTAATTCAGATACAATGTCTTATATTGTAATGTTTAATTTATTGACTCCCTTTAATTTACTTAAGATTGTACTGAATAAAATCGTTTTTTAGTGCAAACAACCTGATTAGTTTTACAAAATCTTTCATAATTGTACCATTGACAACCTTCAAACTGATTGTAGTTACTAATTTGTTTGTTATCTTTTCTTCAGTTAAAATAAATGTTTGTTTCAACAAAGCAAATTTGGTTTTATTAAATGATCACATACACAAAAATATATCCAACTTTTTAAAATAATTTCTATGACTTTTGTCTCATAATACCCGCGAAAATATATTTTCCACTGCCTCTTCATGGATGATTTTATAGTAGTTGTAGTTTTATGTACTTGGTCAGAGTGGTTAAAAATTTGGCAAACAAAGTATCATTTTCAGGGTATTTTGAATGAAGTTTATATTTAAAATCTTGAGTTTCCTTACTACCATACAATAAAACTTATCTATGAACTATTATTGTTTCTTTATGTATCGTTCTCCACCTCCATGTCTAATAGCTAGAGGCCACAATAGCTTAAAAGAGGGTGGACGGAATCTAAGGAATTTATTATAACAAACAAAAAATTGAAAATTAGCAAGTTTAAGAAAAATTTGAATTATTTATTCAATGTAAAACAACAGAGGTAAACAAAAAATACATGAAGGTGACCTGGCGGTCTAGGGGTAAGGTGTCAGACTTCTGTGCTGGCGGCCGGGGTTCAATCCTCTGTCCCGGCACCTGGCGGGTAGGCAGTTAAAGATTTTGAGTGGTCCGTTTGTCGGGTGGCTGGACCAATGAGCGCATTTCTGGATCCCCTTAACAAAACATCTTGCTACATCCCTCCTAGCTTGTTAGGACTTCCTTTCATTATAGACATCGGAGTGAACAGGTTGGTCATGGAACTCGTGCTAAGCCAGATGATACAATGAGTGAGTAAAACATTTATTGTAGACATAGTAATTTTTGTAAATTTATGGAATTGCAGGAGGTGTATGAGTATTGGATTATTTAGGGCCGGTAGAACTAATATAGTATTAGTTACTATTGCTACATTTACCATCCCCTCATTTTACTTACTTTTTACTTGATTTTTTCCCCCCTTAATACTACAAGCAAAGTAATGAAGAAACCAACATTAATTTGTTTTTCAAAATGAATTGCCCAAATGAGTGTATTAGCACTGCCATTGTAAATATGTTTTCTTGGTTGGTTGCTGATGGCCATTATACTGGAGTTATTATATTTGTATGTTGCACATATTAAAATAGATCTTGCTCTGTTTATATCACCATTACCATACACAAATAAAAAAACATTTGGTTTTATGAAATATAATATGCAAATCTTTTTTTTAACTTTGTTTCTTGTAAAAACATTGTCTTTGGTAAACAATAAATTACAATAGATATTCCAAATTAAAGAAAATAAACAGTTGGGGCGGCTTTTAAACTAAACTCTGAACAAATAAAATATGTACATATTTGTACCTCTTTAATTGTTTAGCATTAAATGTAAATCTAGTTTCATACATAAACAGGATTGTAAATTATCTATCAATGATCACACCTTTAGTTCTTTTAACTTAAATAAGAATACACACACAATATTCTATTCTCAATTTTTAACTAAAAACATTCCTCATTTATTTGATACAAAATAAAAACTCCCCCAGTAGTAATATTTTCATAAATAAAACCATCAAAATACATGGGCATCATTACCATTTGTTTTGAAAAGAGGTGCTGTTATCTAGTGACACCAAAGTTCGATAGTAAACAAACATTTATGTGTCGAGAATACGAGTTTATAAAGTTTATAAATTTAATTCTTATTATTTTGAATTATTTTTCATTTCATTGTCTTTTGGAACTTAATAGCCTATATAACCGTAAACTAGATTCAAAAGGATACAATAAAAAAATATGCTAACCATTTTTACATTTTCCCAATATTTATTTACTACACCAAAATACAAAGTTTCCGCAAACCAAAGATTACCAATCACTTCCCGGTCATAATTTTATAATAAACTTTAAAATAAAAACTGTTCTGGGCTGGTCAGACTGTTGAGGAAGATTTTCTCAACCGTTAACGGTGGATCTGAAACAAGAAACCATAGTATGTACAGAGAACGCATTACAATAAAATAAGATATACATTTTAAAATCACATATATATGTCCTCAAAATTCAATTTTAATAATAAAAATTATTCAAATTTATACAAAACCAAATTAGTTATATCTAACTTGTGGGCAAAAGGACGAGTTACATGAGATGAGACTTAAATAATTGAATCATTGTGTGTAATTCGAGGGGATATCGGTAGATTTTTAATAGGAATAAAGACCCGCTTTGGTGGCCGCATGTTCAAAGGCGTAATAAATTAAACTGCCTATCCTGGGAAGGTGTAATGAAATAGATTTTCATTTCACAATAATTTAAATCAAAAGTTCCCACCCTTAACATATTTCAAATTAATGAATATTTTCAGAACATTAAACTAATTTATCCAGATGTATTAGAAAATCTCCTCACACACTTGGATGATTAATCATTTATTTATTTTGTTGTTTACAATGAGACTGTGTCGTCAGATTATATTTTCTTTTGTTTAATACCCCCAGACCCGTGTTGCAAATACTTGTAAAATATAACCACCTCGAAAACAAACTCTCTCTCTCTTCATTCTAGAACATGGTGCAACCTACAGAAAGATAGACGCTACTAGAACAATTTATTAAAATTATTTTGGTCTTGGGTGGACTCTCCATTTGACCGCCACCCCTATTTCCCTATTTCCCCCAATTATGTAACCTGGAATAACGTTGAAACTTACTCATAGCATACCAATCATCTGGAGCTCCGGCATCCTTTCTGGCATCGTTAATAGCATTCATCAGAGCAAAATAAACCACTGCGCCCATACAGAGTGCTGGCTCGCCCGTTGCTGTAATAAGTCAAGGTTAACATTGAAATGCATATGTTTATCATATTAAATATAAGTTGTATATAACCTATCAAGAGACGGAATAGTAAAGCCTTAATTTTCCTAGAGATTCCACTTTGTATTGGACAGTGCAGAGTGTATTTATAAAGTGAGAAGATGACCCCACTCATGTTGCGGGTCTCATCTTAGCCTCTGGAGGGTTTTGCCCCCTTTCTCCTCACCACCTTTTGTTGTTTTTATTTCTTTCACCCCCAATCCTTAGAGGCCTCTATTTCTGGGGGGGTGATTCGAGGACACTATTATCGCAAGGTCGTAAGTTTTTGCAGCTAAAGACCTATCAAAACTTGTACAACTAGCCCTTTGCGTTGTTATTCCCTACGACCCAAAATGGGCAGCTACTCATACACCCCTCCAGTCAAGAAGTTACCATGTGAATCATCGGGGCCATTCCTTCATAACCAACACACCCCTCTCTTTTAACAAGAGTGGTTTTCCTTGACATATTCTTATCGTGGCAGACTTGGTCACTAAGCCAAGTTGTGACAGTCCCGTCATCTGCAGACACACCACCCCAACAAGTGTTTGACCCCTGACCTACCACACCCTCACAATCCCATTTACCGCCATAGCAGACAACCATTTTCTTTTACCTAAACCGGCCTTCAAAGGCTGCTCTTTGATCCTCAGGTGAGGTCATAAACTTAAGTACATCATCATAAATAAGTTTAGTAGGGTTCCAACTAATCTTGTTACAAACCTTACAGTGTTCTTACTAATCTTGTTACAAACCTTACACTGTTCTTACTAATCTTATTAAAAACCTTACACTGTTCTTACTAATCTTGTTACAAACCTTACACTGTTCTTACCAATCTTATTAAAAGCCTTACACTGTTCTTACTAATCTTGTTACAAACCTTACACTCATCTTACCAATCTTATTAAAAACCTTACAGTGTTCTTACTAATCTTGTTACAAACCTTACAGTGTTCTTACTAATCTTGTTACAAACCTTACACTGTTCCAACTAATCTTGTTACAAACCTTACAGTGTTCTTACTAATCTTGTTACAAACCTTACAGTGTTCTTACCAATCTTGAAGAACTTCCCAACGATTCACCTCTTCTCATTAAAATACCAGCAAGTCTAGATTGTCCAATACAGGTTGTTTCAGAAGCCATAACAAATCAAAATAGAGTCTATTAAATGTTAAGTAAGGAATAAAGAAAATGTTCCTTTAGAGAATTTAGTACATCAAAATGTATTTAAAAGTTAGCTTTTGATACAAATAACACAAACAAAGTTCTTTACATTGACTGAAATTTAGTAGATTACTTTAGATTTGACATCCTGATGTTTGATAACTATGTAACAAATATGACGTACTTTATAACAATTCTACAATTTTTACTTCCAATAAAACCCTCGACGACACCTTTAAAGGATTGTGATGCATAATATTTAACCTTGCTCAGAGTCACATTAAAGCTAGAATCACAAGGGTGATTTTATGTTTGTGACCCAAAAACATTACCTCCTTAAATTTAGCAAAAGCAAATTTTGGAAGTAATAGAAACCTTTCCCTCCCCCAATTCTTCTTGGCATATTACCTCAAAAACCGTATGTAACTCTTAGTAAACTATTTTATGCACACAATATAACTATACAATACATTAGGTATCTGCGGTAGGAGTGTAGGCTAGACATGGTTATCAAACGTCACTAGATCTACTTTCATTATCCATTCGCCAATTCATACTGTATGATCTGCAATATCAGATATTAATGGTTTTCACTTCTGGCAGTCAAACGTTCTCAAAACACATCTGTTTTTAACCTGTTTTTCTTTTGACCGTGTTTGCATCGTCTGCTAGCTGTCAGCTACCACCACTCCTATGATGGAATACATACCTTTGGACCTAAGTACCCCTAGAGGATTCGAAACATTCTTCTGCAATTCAACTCGGAAATCCATCGGTATATCTTCCGGTCCAGGAACATAATAGTTCTAGAATAAATACAAATTGTATTTAACACTTTATGTTAATATTTCTTGAGAAACGCACGCTGTAATATATTTATCTAAATAGTCTAACCTTTCTTTGAGCTTAGTCAAATATTGGATGACTTGAAGGAAAGAAGAGAATTCTGGGAGCCGAAGGAGGAGGCAGAGGACAGAGTGCATTAGAGGTCTGAGTTCAGAGACAAAAGGAATGGACCTGTCGTAAGACAGAGGACAGGGTACATTGGTGGTCTGAGTTCAGTGGCAAAAGGAATGGACCCGTCATAAGACAGAGGACAGGGTACATTGATGGTCTGAGTTCAGTGGCAAAAGGAATGGACCTGTAGTAAGACAGAGGACAGGGTGCTTTGGTGGTCTGAGTTCAGTGGCAAAAGGAATGGACCCGTCATAAGACAGAGGACAGGGTACATTGGTGGTCTGAGTTCACTGACAAAAGGAATGGACCTCTCGTAAGACAGAGGACAGGGCGCATTGGTGGTCTGAGTTCACTGACAAAAGGAATGGACCCGTCATAAGACAGAGGACAGGGTACATTGGTGGTCTGAGTTCACTGACAAAAGGAATGGACCCGTCATAAGACAGAGGACAGGGCGCATTGGTGGTCTGAGTTCACTGACAAAAGGAATGGACCTGTCGTAAGACAGACCACATAATAATAAGTGAATCTCATTCATAATTATTATCTTTTTCAGGAAATCATTACAATATAGAACAACAATTCGTTCAATGAAATGGGGTCGAGGATGCTAGGATTTTAGAGGAAATATACCCGAACTTGCATGGAGGGAACGTGGGAAACCATTTAAGGAAAAAACACCCTTACTGGCATTTAACCCCATATCTACCCATTCATAACAATTCATTCTAATACGAGGCTGATGCGTTAGAACATGTGACTTTATGATTATCGCCTGGCTCAAAAATATTGGTTATAATAAAATCAATTCAAATTCATCTTGGATTAAAATTATAAGAGTTTTTGTTAAGTTAAAGCAGTGACAATAATTCACAAACATGAGTTTTAAAATGAGTAGGCCTATAGGTATCTAACCTATGATACCTAAAAGTTGGATATTTTGATAAATAGGTGATATACGAGGGGGGACCCAAATTAAACCGGACTTTACTCTAAAAATTAGTTTATTAAAGTTTTTACAAAATTGTTTCAGTCTCCTTCAAAGTACTCTCCATTAGATGTGATGCACTTGTCCGGTCTTTGTCCCCACTGTTTGAAGCACCTCTGGAACTCTTCAACTTTGATATCGTCCAGTGCCCTCTGTGAAGTTGTTTTTACAGCCTCCATATCATCAAAACGCTTCCCTTTTACATTTGTTTTCAATCTCTGGAACAGAAACAAGTCGCACGGGGCTAGGTCTGGCGAATATGGACGGTGGGGAACGATAGCCCACCCCTGAGAGCCCTGAGAGCGGTTCACAGACAAGGCCGTGTGTGCGGTGGTGTTGTCATGGTGAAGGAACTAGTCACCAGATCGCCAGAGTTCCGGGCGTTTCCTTCTCCCATCCTCCCTCAAATGTCTTAAAACTGCCAAATAAAAGGGCTGATTAACATTTTGACCAGGGGGGATAGATTCCCGGGCCACAATTCCACAAACATCGGAATAAACAATGTTCATCATCTTAAACATTCAACCTCGGTTGGAGGGAGTTGGGAAACTTCCACTGGCTAGACCCTTGCTTGGTTTCTGGGTCATATATGTACCACCAACTCTCATCACCTGTAATGACCTTGGTCAAAAATCTTGGGTCACTTTCAATCTGATTTTTCAAGTCCTGGCTCAAATTCAGATGAATGGTTTTTTGATCCTGTGTGAACAAACTTATCGGCAACACGTCTCATTTGAAACTCCTCGGTCAAAATCCACTGGCACGGGCTCCAACTCTCTCCTGTCTGTTCTGAGATTTCTTCAATCGTGAAACGACAATCCTCCTAGATTTTGTCAATGTTTTTGTCGTTTCGAGATGATGAGGGGCGCCCAGACCGAGCATAATCCTCAATACTAATCTCGCCACGTTTAAAGCACCCAAACCACTCGAAAACTTGTGTGCGGCTCATAATATCCTTCTTGAAAGCCTGTTGAAGCATTTATTAAGCTTACGTTGCCGAGTTTTCCAGCAGGAAGCAAAATTTCAAACACACTCTTTGTTCTTTCTAAATATTCCATAACGATTTCGCAGGCAGCAAACGAGAACAGTTGAGAAAAACAACACTACAATCAAACGTAACCTTCTAGGCAGACGTCGCTTGGGAAGGTCTCTAGTAGACCCACCTAGCGGGAAAACTCTCTACTACGCCTAGGAACGGCCACGTGCTTTCAATCCGGTTTCTTTTGGGTCTTCCCTCGTATTGTTTGTAATGGTTATGTGAAATATAGCAATTATATACAATTACAACACTATAACAAATGGTCTATAAAGATGAATAAATGTATACATCACGATATCCGTATATTCGGGTCAATAGTTTTATGTCGAGTTTTACCAAGACATCTGCTGTGATTGATTTTATAGTTTGTATTGAAATAGACAACTTCATTCTTCATCAAGTACCCATGTCCTGTTTGTAAGAGTTTGGCCCGTCACAGGGTCGAATATTATGTCCTCAAAGGTCCACAATCCAAGTCCCATTATAAATGCGCCTTCCACTTGACCTATATCTATTTCAGGACTCAAGCTTTTTCCAGCATCTTCTATCAAGTCTACTCGGACAATCTATAAAAATTTTTAGATATATTACAGTTTGAAATAAATACCATTATATATCAAGCAACATATTTACCAAAATTAGATTTCTCTAACATTATCAGACTAGATCATAGGTATTTTTCTGCACTTCAAAGAGTTAATAAAGCTGTTTAGTGGGGCACAAATTATGGCACCCCAACGAGACAAGTGTCACAACTCAAAAAATATAATTTTTCAGGAGAAATAAAAACTAGAACATAAAATTATGTATTGAAATGGCCAACAATAATTTCACATTATAAACAAATCTCTATGGTAATAATGTGTAATATATTTTTTATAAAATACACCAGTGCTATTGATGTTTAGATCATTTCTTGTCATCATTCTGATGTCACAAGATTGATGTAACTTTCTTTGCTCAACATCACACTAACCCTGCATAGCAATTCAGATTAAGAGTGAAAAATAATATAAAGACGTCATAAAACTGAAACTAAACCAAGTACTTAGCATCTTGTTTAGTAAGCTTAGTAGTATACTAAAGTAATGCTTACCATTTTGTATTTTTAGGGTTCGTAGTGCCTAGCTTGTTTGAATCTAGAGTAAGATGATACTAACCAAAATATACTAAACTCTCTTCATATAAATAACTACTTACTTACCAAATATTGTCCAGTTAGAATATCAACCACAACTTCACACAGCGCTACTCCATACACTATGTATGGTTTACCATCGTCGGTGGCCGAGAACCTGGACAAACAATGTGTTTTTATTTATGTTAGATGTTATATAAATACTAGTTTTTTAATAATATCATTATATTCAGGCTACATCCTAATTACACACTACAGCTATATTTCTGGGACTGGGAATATGGATTCCTCAATCAAAATAACATCTGAGGTTTCCCCCCTTATGCTGGGTGCACATAAAAACTAAAAACCATATCAAAACAAAGCACGGGAAGAAATGGAGACTGCAGTATTCCAATAGTGATACAATGTCGTACAAGGACATTGCTGTGGTTGTTGGACTCTGACAACATCCTGATAGAAGTTGTTGGACTCTGACAACATCCAGAGAGGTTCTAGCTCGCAATAACACAATCAACTCATCAGCGTCCAACTCCATGACAATCTATTGCGCGCACCAACTGTCACCGAGATGGTCGGGAGAGTTGGCGCATGCGTGGACAGACATGTTCTCCCCTGTATCATGTTTCAGGATCCAGCCATGACTACTTGCACTATTGTTATGATTTGTGAACGATGCCAAAACGATTCGCTTTGAAGCGCTTTTAATTTTGACTAATGGGTGTGCTGTAGTTCCATTTGGATACATTAAATGAATGGTTTTGAGGCATAATAAATCAAAACTTCTTTTGATTGGTTGAAATGTTTTCAATCCTGGTTTAAAAAGTGTTTCTATGAAATATCGCTACTTAATTATTAGCTTAGAAAACATAAAAGCAAATTATTTTAAAACATTTCATAGCTCGAAAGAAAATGTTCAAAAATAGGTTTTTTATTAAAATACCCTTAAAGAGGTTTTATTCATATAAACGAATACATCATCTTGTTAATCAGTTTAATCACAATATCTACACTTTATATGGAAATGTTAAACAAGAATGTTCAAATATAAATTATTATTTTTAATTCAAACTTTAAAATATAAATTATTTGATATCTGTATATATAAAAACATATTCTTATTTATCATGAAAAACTATTCCCAAATTCCCATTTTGAATTCAACCTTCAAGTTCAATTTCCAAAACACTCAAGTTTTCTATAATTTGCTCTAAGTAAACTACCCTTAGATTAATTTATTTTAGATAAATAAAGATACTTTTTAGTTTTTTTATTGATATGTAAAATTGTCTTCCGATATCAATTTTGAACCAAATCACTAAAGCCATTTTTAAAACACATGAATTAAAAAAAACAGCCATCATTAAGCTACCCATGACTGAGTACAGCTTTATTTGTCATGTCAAACAAATCATATATATATATATATATGTTTCAAACAAAATCGCCGGGGTAAAAATAAAACCCCATTGCAATTTGATCCAAGGTCAGGGATGGACAAAAAGGCAGTGATGGACATAATGGTAAAATTCTCTTTTTAGGGTTCGTGTCAAAATAGATAGTAAAAATTTGTGATAATCATGAGATAGATTTTTTCATGATCACAATACTTTCGCTTGATTTGAGAAGGTAAAACGTTTATTAAATTAATTGTGAAAATTATTGTATACATTATAAAATTTAAAACATAGATTAAGGGAGTTTTATAGTGCACAATAAATAAAATATGAGATCTTTACATCTTTAAAACAATAGGCCCTTATGGCTCTATAGCACGTCAAAAGCTTGTTGTTAGTCTAATGGTTGAATCACAAGTAGACTGTGTGTCCCATTTAACTGATTTATACTTGTTAATGAATTCAGATCACAGCGACACCATCCAGATATAACATTACCTTTAAACTACGTATTAGTTAGTCTACCCCTGGTATATATATATATCTACTTGTACTTCCGGCTGGACGCAGACTTAACGGAAGTGTTAGAGTGATTCACGTGAAAACTATTAGTTGGCAAATGATACAAATTATCACAATTATTATTGATGTACCTTATTTATTGAATTGTTAATAATTACAGACTTACATATAACTTGCCACTAGATCCAGTCCATCTGTGTACGCGGTCATTATTAGATCCTGCCATGTCGGGTTTTTTAACTTGGCTCGAACTGGTGCCAGACGCTCCAACAGGATTTTGCAGCACTGAATGGTGGCCTATTGCAAAAAAAAACCAAACAAATACAATTTGGTAATGATCACCACTATTATATTATTGACACCTATACATAAATAAACTATTTTAATCTATGTTATCAATGTTGTTTAATGTATTCATGGATATGAGGGATTCTTGTGAGGACGTGGTTGGTGTACAAATGGACAATGTGAATGTGAGAGAGCTGTTATATTCATATGATGCCGTATTAATGGCCGAGAAGATAACTTATTATGGGCCGAGAAGGAAAGTGACTTGCAAAGCATTAAATAATAGTTTGAATGTGTAGAAAGGCAGAATGGATAACTATCTCCACAACTAAGGTGGTAGTTTTTAATACGTACGGATCAAGAAATGATTATCAGCCAAGTTATAGATGGACAACTGTTAGAACAAGGGAATGATTTTATGTGTCTGAGCAGAATGTTCTGTAAAAATGGAAGGATGGAAGGTGAAATCAACAGACGAGTGAATGTATCTCGGAGAGTAGTTGATGTGTGTGGACTATCGCAAAGATTGAGGTAGTAGCCAAAGAGGCAAAGATGGCAGTATATAGAAGTGTGTTAACGCTAACATTTTTTTTATGAATCTGAAGCTTGTGTTTGTCACGAGAAACACAAGAGCAAGGTGGATGTGAGTGGAATGAGATATCTAAGAAATGTATGTGAAATAGATCATATGGACAGTCAGTAAATCATGAGTTCCGAAGGAGTGTGGTTTGAAAGGGGATACAAAGTAAAGAAATACATGCGATGTTTTTGGAACTGGTTATATTTCATTTTATTGCCTGATAGAATCTGTAGTGTGTCAACAAATGGGAGAAAAACGCTCTCGAAAACAAACATTACTTCATAAGGGTCGAAATGTTAAATTGGCCCACATATTATGTAAGCATATTTGGTCGACCAATTTAATATTTCCATCTTTATGAACATACGCATTTCTTAAATTTT
>CABEEJ010005087.1:0-45665 GCA_901482245.1 Timema douglasi
AGTGATCCTCCACATTCAGGGTGGAGGATCAATGTTAACCTTATGGGAGAAAGTGCGCCAGAACTGTCAATTCATCCACTACTGACTTACTATCAATTTTTTCCCCAAGAAATTTGAAAATTATTTTACAACAACGGTGTGGGTGTTGATTTTAAATTCTTGGGGGTTAAGTCAATTTCATAATTTATGACGAATGTGTGTTTATGAGCCGTGATCTCTCAATTGTTTGTTCCCCTTACAATAGAGAAAACAACTTTTCACATACCGCATTGCATTAACAAATATTTCACACATATATGGAGCAGAAATTTAACAATTTTTTGAAATCGGTCTGTGGTGAGTAAAGAGTAAATTTTTGGTGCAAAAAACTTAACTCACTAGATTTTACAAATTAGTGATCATTTTCCAAATTTAATAATCCTAAACTATGTATCCATACATGTATAATTCGATGCTGGTTCATCGAAAGGTCCACAGGTTACACAAAATCATGGATCGGGCCAGATGAGAGCCGCGGGCCGCAAGTTGAACATGTCTAGTCTAACGTGTCACTCTCGCATTATATTGGATTACCTGTGACGTGAAGGTTGGAGTTTAAATCTTGGTCGTGTGTGCTAAACTGAATTAATTTATCTATAGCCTTCAGAAATTTAATTAATACGTATTACAGGGTTCTTACAGACACATGATATATAAATTTAAGGACTTTTCAAGGACTTTTTAAAGGACTAAAACCGTTATTTCTGGTACTGCTAAAAGCTATAATACGCCAGTAGAATTTTTTTTAACCATACCAAATCTTAAATAGATGGAAAACCATAACTTTACACTAAATTTATTGAACAGAGGACTATAAAATAGTAATATAACTTTGATGAACTAATAGCTCTCGGCGAGCATATTAGTGCAAAACTGCTTAAAGGGTTGATAGGTATTCAAATATCTTAGAGGAATTATTACAAATGACAGTTTTAAAGCAACTTAAAAAAAAAATTGCAAATGCACATGAATTGAGATTTTTAAATATACTAAAATAAATAAAACAAAATCGTATTTCATCGACAGTAGCGCTAATTAATTTGTCAGAGAAATTAACACATGTTTCCCTTTGACTCCTTAAGAGATCCCATCCTATAGGCGCGACTATCTCTGAGATGATGCCGCGATAACAAATAAAATCAAAGAATCGAGAAGAGCAACAGAGAGTAGATTAAACAGGATATCAAAAAAGATGAGCTAGATATTTACTGCCCCTGTGCATTTTAAATCACAGTCATTACAGCCATTCTTGACAACCAATTCAAAAATAAATATTGAAACCTGGAAATTCCAGAACTTTTCAAGGCCCAGAGCAATTAAAGGACTTTTTTTAGGCCTTGAACAGAGACACATTAAATTCCAGGTCTTTCAAGGACCGTAAGAACCCTGGTATTACTATTTATGTATTTTGAAAACACAGTTCCTAATTTGTTTATTAAGTTTTATTTTATGATTGGTTATTTTAATTTTATTCATAAATTTATATTTGAATAGCTTAATTATTTAGAGCGTGATATTGAAGATTATCTTTTTAAACCACGTCTTACTACCCGTTAGGGTTATAAGCTTATGTACTAATTACTTTAATGGTTTTAGAAATTAGGAAGGTTAAATTAGAGGGAATGTAGCCGAATTTTTGTGAAAAACACCCTTAGCACACATGACCGAGATTCGAACCTTGATCTCCCCGTCATCGGCAGTCTAGTCTACTGCAAGAGTAGCACTCTAGACCACGTTGTCACCGAAGCGGGTTTGAAGATATTAAAGTGAAATTGATCTTTTCTAAATATACCTATAAAAGCATTTTATTTTTTTATAATGAAAATATAAAGTTCTATTTAAACTATATAAGTAAAGGAATAAATAGAATTCAACTACTAAGGGTTGTTTTCACCTTCTCTCTCCAAGTAAATACAGGAACATTTCTTCTAAATCCTAGCTTAATAATTCATATATACCTTTAGTGTAAATATGCAGATAGGATCGAACGGTAAGTAAAATAAATGGTACAACACAAGCTCACATACGTTCTTATATCATCAATTAAAGTTTCTGACCTAATATTAAACTGTAACCTTTAAGTAAACTACAACTTAGTAAATTATCTTCATAAAATACATTTTATTTGATTAATCATATGAAACACTCTTCAGATACAGATTTTGAACAAAATTACTATAGCTGTTTCTCAAAATAAAATATAAATGTTTATTAAAATACATCTAAATGAATTTTTTAAATAAAACGATCATACATTTTTATTTATCATGTAAACTACTGCCCAATTGGACAAATACCCAATTGGACAAAAACAATAAAGCCATTTTCAAAAAAATTAAAAATGAATAGTTATTAAATTAGTCAAAAATTAAGTGTACAGTAAGCTATTATCTATCGTGTCAACCCCTCCCCAAATACTAATTTTAAATTTTCAAATTTATCAAAATCAAAATTTTGTAAGCTACAATTAATTTGAGAACTAGAATAAAAGTAAAAATAAATAATAGTATTTAGCACTGCGTCTTACTACCCGTTCAGGTTATACGCTTTAAGTACTAATTACTCAAATGTATTAGGAATTGGGAAGGTCGAATTAGAGGAAGTGAACCCGCATTTGCGTGGAGGGAGAGTGGAAAACCATTTAATAAAAATAAACTTTAGGTATTTTCATATAACGTATACATTTCAATTTCAAACCAAATCCATAAAAACGTTTCTGCTGTGGCCACAGAAAGACAGACAGAATCGTAAGTCTCACTTTTTTTTAGGTTCGGTGGTAAATAAAAAGTCAAGATTCAGCTTAGTCTCGAGGGCGAAATTTTTCACAGCTACAATACTTTCTTAATATGATAAATTTACACTCTAAGGGCCTATTTCCACGAGCGATTTTAGAAGTGTGATTGTTAGCAGCGCTGCTTAACGATGCATTGTTCTAAATGATAGTGTCTGCACGAGCGTGCGTGATAAGATTAGCAACGTGGCAATATCCCACACACGGTCGCCCGTCCTTGCGTCTAATCACGCGATTTTATCAGTGCTGTCAATGTTCAGTCCAGTTTTCATGTGAGAAAGAATTAAAAACACTTTTTTTGTTCTCAATATTGATAACGTTTTACTATATTATTAGTGTTATTTTATAACTATTGAGATCTCCTTTGTGGTTCAGTGGTCAGAGTTCCTGGATACAGATTCAGAGGTTCCGGTTTTGATCCCCGGTGTTTACAGATTTTTCTGTGAATCAGTGGGTCTGGAACGGGGTCAACTCAACCTCGAAAGGAAAATTGAGGAGCTACTTGTATGAAAAATAGTGTCTCCGCTCTAAAAAACTGAGATTAATGGCTGAAGGGTTTGTTGTGCTGACCTCATATCAACCAAAGTTGGCACTAGCATCTCCAAAAAATGGCGGCCACTCAGTTGGTATAGTTTGATTGCGGGCTGATAACATGGGGTAATTTTTTTATAGCCATTAATCCCCCTTGTTATTCCTGGGATCTGGAGGGAGTGGGTAACTCAGTTGATTTCTAGAAGAAGTAAAATCTCTGGGTGAATTTGGTGTTCAGACACCGGTTTCGCGGGTCTTATGTTTGGGAGTAGGGAAGGTAGATGGGGCAAAAATCATAGGTGGCTATAGAGTGCAGATGGTAGCCCTCGGGACTCAAGGGATAAATAGAAGTAGGTGAGGGTCGGGTGGTTGGTGAGGGGGGAAGACGAGAAAAGGAAGAAGAGAACATAGGGGTAGGGAATCCTATAACTGTTGAGGTGGAGTGGGGACGTTCGGGGTCCTAGTGTTAATGTTCAGGCAGTAGAAGGAGGGCTCTCGGGTGTATTACTGCTTGGTCGCCGACATCATCTTCAAGTCTCGGTGGGCCTTGCAGGAGCATCGGGTGTAGCCCATCCCGTGATATCACCAGGAAAAGGACGGAGTCGGACGAAAAAGACAAGTGGGTGGGAAGGGGAAGAGGTCAGCGGAAAGAATCCTGGCAGCGTATGTCGTGGTGGGACGGGAGGAAGCCCTGGCAACGTATGTCGCAGTGGGACAGGTGACGGTCCCAGCAACGTGTGCCGTGGTGGGACGGGAGAAAGTACCAGCGACGTGTGTTGTGGTGGGACTGAAGTAAGTCCCGACAACGGATGTCACGGTGGGACCGGTAAAATTTCCGGTACGTGTATCGAGGTGAGAAAGTTGAGGGTCTCAGAAACTTTTGTCACGGTGGGAGATAGGGAGAGATATATTAATAGACACTCTTCCTCTTTCTGAACTTCGACAAGTTATTCACCCTTTAAGATATTGCTCTTTTGAAACACGTAGCTGACCAGGATTGGGTAGCCATTGAATTCTTCACGCAAAATCACCATGTTTTATACCCTCTACTGCTGTCTGACCTTGTCCAATGAGTGAGAATGTAAGCTCCCTATTGTCAAGCGAGAATGGAAGAGACAGTGTCCACGAAGCTAATAGGCTAATAGGATAGAGAGTATAGTTCTCATTTGCACGGAGTGAAGAGTGAAGTGCCCCAGGCAGTAGAGAGGGTGGTTGGCGCTGTGCAAGTGTGGAGAAAAGAGGCAAAGGCTGAACAATGAGGCACAACAAACTATCACTAGTGATATATGCAGATAAAGTGATTTGACGTATGAATAGGAATATGTAGAGCTAGTAGCCTTTATAGCTGTTTTACTATTAAAATTGGACGCTAGATACATTGTTTTCAATGATTCTGTTTCGACGGATGGCAGAACTACTCGCGATTTTTTCGAAAGATTTATACGTGCTGTTTATCTAGAGTAGCCATTGCATGATTATAATTATATTATTGGAAAATGTCATGCTATCAATCCTTTAAAAGTTTAGATGTGGAGTTTTTTTTGGGAGGGAAAGGGTAGTTGCGGATTCAAGATCATGACGTAATATTTCACCAAATGATCCTACCAAAATTCGAAAATACTTGAAAAAATATGTTTTTGTCTTTACTTATTTGATTAAATAATGTATATAGGCCTAATACTGAAAGTAAAGGTGGAGCCCGGAACCAATGAAGTCATGTTTTAAGCAAACTATATTATGTAATACCTACCAATATTGACGTACGCTGCAGAAACGCGGGTGATGAAGGAACAGGATGAAAGCAGAATGCAGGCGAGTGAAATAAGTTTTCTGAGACGTAGGATCGTTGGACAAAATTTGACAGGATGATAACTGATAGAGTAAGAGGAAGAGTAAAGAAAGGGCCAGTCCAGGACAGGATAGAGAAGGCACGACTAACGTGGTATAACCATATGAGAAGAATGGAGAGCGAAAGGAAGTCCAGGAGGATGTTGGATATGGAGGGGGGTAGGGAGCAGAGAGGAAGACCAAGGGACAGATGGCTGAAGAGAATAAGGAGGAGTGTGTAGAAGAGAGGATAGTACTGAACCAAGGTGAATGGAGAGAGGTGTTGGGTGGAAAGGAGGTGGTGGAGAGGCTTATTTCTTAAACCCAGCCACTGGATGGAAGCTGTTGATGATGATGATGATTTAATAATATAAGTGCAATTATTTCATCCTACAAATCCATTTTATTTTACTGAAATCTTGAAATAAAACATAGGGGAATATTGACACAATTGAAGTCGCTTTGCTATAGGCGTTTGCAACGCTGTTGTCACACCACTAACATCGCTCGTGGAAATAGGCTCTAGCGTTCGTTATCTGGTATGGATTGCATTAATTATTAATTAATATTGTGCTACCCGTTTCAGTGGCCAAACAGTATAAGGCGTCACTCTCGTGTTGGACTGTTTTGCTGATGACGGGGAGATAGGCAATCGAATCCCGGTTGGGTCTATTGAGAGTAGATTTCCTAAATTGGTTTCACACTCTCCTTCCATGCAAATGCTCGTGTATTTCCTCTATCCTTTATCTCTATCTTATTAGAGTAATTATTATATACGCATATAACCTGAACGGTTAGAAAGACGTGATGGCAAAAAAAAAATGTATTGTAGATTATATAATTTTCTCAGTCGTGAATTTAAAGGTTATTGTGGTAAGAACTTGTCAAGTCATTTAAAAAAATATATAGTATGTGTTGTTTTAAGGGGGGTCACCCCTGTACTTTTATGTTGGCTGTTCAGACTGTTTTTAAACTTTAGGATCTGTTTATTATCAAAAAAATAAAAGCTTCTTTTACTTTATTTCAACCCCTCTGAGAGAGACGTATTGTGATAGTTAAGAAACTCAAACTCAAGATTTTGATAAATGTTAACATATCAAGACCCCCATAAAACCAAAAAAGTTGTTTTCATGATTCTGTGTATCTGTCTGACTTTCCTCACTCGGCCTGGAGCCGAAATAATTTTACTGGTCGGGTGGAAACTTATGGCTTCCATAGAGTTCTACCGAGGAATTCTAGGAATTAGATATTTAACACTAAAATTATTAAGAGTAGTTTACTGAGAAAATAAAAGAGACATAATCGATTTTCTCAAAATTCGCTCTGACGAGTTTGATTATATTTTGTATCTAGGCACTGTTTAGCATTACAAACAAAATGGTGACTATAATATTTCCATGAGATGAATTTAAAGGTACTTTATATAATCAGAAATTTCACATTTTTAAAATATCATTGAAACTGTTTGAGATATGAAAGAGCTTATCATTGTAGAAAGTAGTCTATTAGTGAAAATATGTTTTATTATATATAATTTTTTTAAACGAGTAGTTTCTGAGATACAACCAAATATATATAGATATACATATATACATTTTTTGGTGGAGGTCTTTGATATGTGAAATTGATTGGTGGACATAGATGTTCCTCTTTTTTCAATGTTTCTGTAACCGTGTATATTAATTCATTTATGAAGAAAGTTAATCAGAACCTTCATCTTTGTGTGTTATTTGTATTGAAACCCTTTCCAAAAAATCAACGAAACTACCGTTACTAAAAATAAATTTTCATACAAAACATCAGAGCTCAAAAGTAAGCCACTTTAGTTTTTAAGTGAACGGAAGCTGAGATAAAAGCTGATAAAAACCACATTTCCTCTTTTTAGTTTCTAAATATGAAAGGCCTTTAAGCGTAATTCAAAATCAGTTCAAGAATAGGAATGGACTGGAAAACGTCCCAATGATAGCGAGTCATATTTACTGCCTGTTGTCATGGAGATGGTTTCAAGTGTTATTGCTGAAAAACAAGCAAGTCAGCGGGATATGATCTCTTTGTCCAATTATACTGTGTCTCGCAGTATGGCTAGTGATTTAGAGGAGAAACTCATCAGTAAACTGAAGTTCATCAAATATTTGCTTTACAACTTACCGAGACTATAGATTTCACAAATATGGCATTTTTTTAAAAACATTGATTCCACCCACGTTGTGGCAGAAAACAATTTTTTCTGCAAGGGACTCCCAGGTNGGAGCTTGCATTGATGGTGCAAGAGCTATGACTTACAAGCTTAGTGGTGTGGTTTCCCAAATTAAGAAGGCTGCTCCACAGGCAAAATTCATCCACTGTAGCCTCCAGAGGGAAGGGGGGCGGGGGGGAGGACTTTTTCTACCAGTAAGTGTCCAAATGATATGAAAATAGTATTGACAGAAACAGTGAAGATCGTTAATTTTATAAAATCAAAAACAGATCATTTGCAATCTTATGTGAAGAAATGGTTTGTGAGCATAACTATCTTTTCTTCCCCACCAAAGTAGGGTGGCTTTAAAGTAAATTGTGCTACTCGTTTTTATGAAATAAGACAAGAAGTAAAAGCTTTCATCGCTGACAGCAAATGTCAGTTTAGTGAAAGGTTTACAGATAAACAGTGGTTGTGCAAGCTATCTTTCATGGCTAACATCTTAAGTAGCTGAGTGAGCTGAATAAAGGTAAACACACAACAACCTTCATGGTTCATGACAAAATAAAATCTTTAAAAAGAAACATAAATTTGCAACAAATGAGGTTGTAAATTGACATTTGTAATTATTTCCGTTCTTAGAAATTTTTAAAGAGTAAACGGACCCAAGCTTCACCTATCTGTGGTCAACGACATACAAGAGCATTGTTTGGGTTTGATTGTAGACTTTAGCGAATATTTTTCTGAGAATGTATAAAGATATTTCTATGTGCGAGACCTTTTTCCAGCCATAATGTTTTTCCGGGAAAAAAAAAGGATGGAATTATTGAATGGTTCTGTGAGAAAACCCTCAAATTCAATCTTAAAAAAACGTATTTGTCATAATTTTGTTTGCAGACACTGAACAAGTTTCCTACTATCGTTAACTGTACCATTATGACGCATTTCTCAATAACGTATGCCATGTGGTTTCTCATCCATGGTGTACCTAAAAAATAAATTCAACAATAGGCTAAATTTGGAGCTAGACCTCCGATTGAAAATTTCAACGGGACAACCAAATATCAAAAATGTGTGTGAAACAATGCAATCTTACTTAAAACTTTTAAGGCTTCACAATCTCTAAACTCCAGAATTATGATTAAAATTTTTGATCTTAAAAATATGTGTTTGGATTTATTTTTGTTCTTTATTTTGGAAAGAATTGCTGAAGAATATATATACAACTTTTCTACAGACATACCTTTTTTTAAATGGCCATAGCGATTCTCAATTATAGATTAAGTTAACGCTATAAAACTAGGATTCTTCAGATAGCTCTGTCACATTTAAAGTATTTTATTACAGATTATACTGCTCCATGGCTCTCTCTTAACTCGAGTCTTTTCAACCTTTGGTATTAGGTAGTTCATTCTCAAACTGACCACGTGCAGTGATGTTTATATTCAGTAAACCGGTTTATAGTGTGTAGCGCACTTTTATAATAGACTATAGCCTCTGGCAAAAACAAAAATGCCACAAACAAATTATTTCAATTTTGTCTATGTAAAAAATGAATAAAAAAATAATAATTTTTGTCAGCACGTTCTTGAGAGTAAGGTGATCCTTTAACAACTTGCATGTGAAATGTTTCTTTGCCAATATTCACATTTTTTCAACCATTTTGTTATAGTTTTAAGACAGGTTCATAGGCTTTGCAGCTTAGTGGTTAGTGGTTTAAATTATAATCTGGATTGGGATCAAATCCTCGATGCCAAGGCTGGATTAAAGAGAGGGGGTTACGGAGGCTAAGACCTCAGGCGACACACTTTAAGGGGCCCCTGCTTCAAGGGGCCTCTAGATAGCGATGCATATTTCTTACTACAATTATTTTTAATTAAAACGTTAAAAATCACAGCTTTTTATAAAATACTTCATCAAAAGTGCAACAAAGAGAAATGTATACATTCCAACAAGCTTAGTTGAACGCTGCCTCACGCCCGGGGAGTCGAATTGAAACCATGATTTATTTATTTTCTAAGAGGGTTGGAAAAAGGGTCAAATGGGCACTAAATAAAGATGGTAAAATTATTAAAATTCGTGAGGACTGATTAGTGTTACATTGTGTAGTATTTTCTAATTTTATTATTTGGGTTAACATTTTAAGAAGTTGTATTTTTAGATTTGAGTGAAAAGAAATGTCTAAGAGGAGGGTATTCTGATAAATGAGTAGTACCCCAGCTGTACATGCCATTTAATATAAATACCAAAAAAATAATTTAAAGGTTTTGCTCCTAAAAGTTAAAACTATTAATGTGGTTGTTGACTAATCAGCTTACATTGAAAGAAAAAATTAGAGGATGAGGATTAAAGATTGTAGATCTTCATTATAAATTTAAAAAAGTCATGGGGCCGCAAATTTTCACAAGTAGCCCTCGAATTCCCTGATACGAACCTGATAAACCCTTATCTCAGTAGGAAGTTGCATGAACTACTAAGCTTTGGTGCTGGAATCACTTCGACTAGGTATTTAACCAACAAGAAAACAACCTTTACCATTAGGCATGCAGACAAAGACGTCAGTCTCATCTTACAGTATCTGGTCTGCTCGCGGTGGTGGAGAGGTTGCACTTCAAATAGCAGCTAGTGTATTTTTTGATTAAATATTTCCCCGGACAAATTTGGATATACTACCTTTACTACAGTAGCTCCATGGCTTCTTTGGTACTGACCACAGCTCACAGCTCACAGTTGACAGCTAAGAGCTTTGAAAAGTTACCATATCAAATTATGTATCCCTACACCGAACCATATGATCTGCAAAAACATGTGTTTAGCAGCTGTCACTTCTGACAGTCAAAATTTAGATATATACCTAAATGTTGACTGTCAGAAGTCAGCTGTGAGCTGTCAGTCAGCACCAAAGAAGCCATGGGGCTACTGTAGTAATCTATATCCGATTAGTGTAAAGTATACGGTACGGATGTGTAGTAAGACGTGGAGCACGATAAAACAGTAAAATACATAGACTCACGGAGGAAGGCTCAGTTAGACTTATAAGATAAGTTCTACTCTCGGGATTAGTGATTATAAGGACATATTTTAAAAAAACTTTTTTTTTAATAATCCATCTTTAAAGTGGTAAGCTAGTTCGTATTTCAAATAGTCGTGTAGATGCGATAAAATTTGGAAATTTCTGCGAATACTATTAAGTACTCTCAAAGTAATTTCCAGGGGGGAAAAGAGAGTTGCCATTTTGTTTGTGATATTAAACAGTCTCTAAAGATGAGTTTTAAACAAAATTGTTAAAGCGGATTTTGAGGAAATAGATTTTTTCTCATTTATCCCTTAAGTAAACTACCCTTAATTTTAAGTTTGTTTGTTTGTTTGGATTTATTGGGTTGTAACACAGTTTACAGATATTTGCGTGAATCACATAGAAGATACACACAACGAAAACTAGCCCTTAAAGGGCTCTCGATCGTAGACTGACATAGAACATTACAACAATAATAACATGAGAACATATAGGACCCTGACGGGCTGATAATATGATTACAGTGGGTGAGGGGTGGGAAAATAATAAAAACCATTTTAGGTTTGATATCCAATTCCAAAAATTATTTTGGGGGAACCTTATGGAAACCACAGATAATCCAAGTACTAGCCCTATCAGTAAAATGGTTTCGGCTCCAGGCCGAGATAGAGATGTGATCGTGAGAACCACTTTTTAAGGTTCAGTGAGTCACTAAACGTCATCCATAAAAATCTCAAATTAGATATTTTTTAACGGATCACAATACTTTCTCTACCTGAGGGTTCGTGAAAAAAGTAACAACATATTGAAAATTAATTCTAAACGTGCTGTGACGCCAATATGGACGCACTTTAGCAGATTAGAATAATGTTCACTTTTAGGTTTACTAACGATTTGACGTACTATCCATTCACGGTAGGAATTAATCTTTGAAAGGTCATTTTTCTTACCAATATCCTACTATATAATAGATTTCTGGTAGGGAAGAAGGCCTTTCAGAAAACATTTTCTACGCTGAACAGACTTTACGACTGATTATGAAAGCTGGTCGAACTCGGTGGTTCTAGTGAGTAAAGTACGTGCCTCAGGACCCGATGTTTTCGAAGGCCCAAACCCGGCTGAAGTCCACAAATATTTCTTGATCGATAAAAAAAATCCTTAGCACAAATTCCTTCTGAGGGGAAGTAAAGCTATCGTTCCCATATATAATATGCTGGCATTTAAGAGAACGCTGGTAGGTTTGTGAAAATACCTTTCTCGGAAAAAATTGTAGGCCCTTTCGCTCTCGTTCAGAGAAATTATAGTATGCTGATATAATCAGTCAGTTTAGTAAAATGCGCGTTAAATACCCAAAATAAATAAATTTCACAATAGATCGTGCCATTACTTAAATATAATAATAATAATAATAATAATAATAATAATAATATTTAGCACCGCGTCTTACTACCCGTTCGGGTTATACGCTTTAAGTACTAATTACTCTAATGGATTAGGAATTGGTAAGGTTGAATTAGAGGAAGTGAACCCGCATTTGCGTGGAAGGAGAGTGAAAAACCATTTAGGAAAAACCACCCTCAGTTCACCCGACCGAGATTCGAACCTCGATCTCCCCGTCCTCAGCAGTCGAGCTCTACACGACAAGCGATAACAAGATATTTCCGAGTCCAAATATGTTCTTAAAAAACTCATTACTCAGCATTTTCACTTTGTATGACGATACGTTTGAACTACAGTTTTCAGCTTCATTATTTACTGAAATATTTTTTTAATTTTAAATAAAGCACTAATGAAAATGTAAGAATATTACGCATAGCTATTAAGGGAAGTGTCACCTATAGGAAAAATCCTATTAAATGCAAAGAGGGTGACCTGGTGGTCTAGGGGTAAGGTGTCAGACTTCTGTGCTGGCGGCCGGGGTTCAATCCTCGGTCCCGGCAAAGATTTATCTGATTACCAAACCCTTCCTTCACCTCTGACAAGACATCTTGTGAATGTGGGGAATGCCAGGCCTCCNGTGAATGTGGGGAATGCCAGGTCTCCACCGTGGTTCGGATTCCACGTTAAACTGTAGGTCCTTCATTTCATCTCACAATCACCCTACCATTACACATTAGCGTAAGTGCGTATAACCCAAACGGGTAGTAAGACGCGATGCTAATAATAATAATAAATGCAAAGAGAACAATTTAATATTTTTATTTTAAATAAAGAGATGAAGTGTATAAATACTATTGTGTGTTAACAGTATGGTTCTAGAATTATGTGCTTGACAGTTTTTAAAATATATCTCCGATTAATCTTTAATACGGTTTTACAAATAACATTTTATACTAGTTTGTAATTTTTTAACATGTTACTAACTTAGCGGCTTAATATATAAAGTGTATCCGCTTCGGAGTCCACATGGTCTAAGACATCACTCTCTCAATAGACTCATCTCCCGATATCGGGGAAATCAGGGTTTAAATCCCGTTCAGGTATATTGAGGGTTTTTATTTATTAATTGACTTTCCACTTTCCTTAATCGAAATTGCGTGTACACGTCCTCCAAATTCAACCCTTCTCATCCTGTTGGCGTGATTAGTAAGCATTTATATCAATAATTAAGTGCAACCCAAAAGGGTAGTAAGACGTGGTCCTATAATAATATTTAGCACCCCGTCTTACTACCCGTTCGGGTTATACGCTTTAAGTACTAATTACGCTAATGGAATAGGAATTGGGAAGGGTGAATAAGAGGAAGTGAACCCGAATTTGCGTGGTGGGAGAGTGGAAAACCATTTAGGAAAAAACACCCCCAGTTCACCCGACCGAGATTCGAACCTCGATCTTCCCGTCATCAGCACTTGAGCTCAACACGACTAGCGTGTTAGCCGACTACGCCACTGAGGCGGGTACGTGGTTCTAATATATATATAGGCCCTATACATAAAAAGGTAGACATGATGGATATAACTGTAGAGGAATCACACTCACCTTTGCGTGAAGATGAGATGGTAAAACCACAGTGAAAGCTTATACTTAAAATTCCCACACTTTCTTGCATATACAAAAGTTTTGAACTTCACTCACCCCATCACAAAAAAATCAAAATTTTAGCGGACCTGAAGTCTTAGACCACGTGACCAACCACCCGTCTCCTCGCATTAAAGTTTTCATTGAGATCGGTAGAGAGCAGTTTTCACGTCTGATTTTAAATTGAGAGCGTGGGGTTTGATACCAACTGATTCGTATCCTTGGACTACATGTCAGTTTTATAAATAGAAGGAATTTATTTTTATTAAGAAAAAAACCAGCTGGGACTATAATTGCACAAGTTATAAACAAGTTATTAAAATAATACTAGGTTACGACCATACGAGAGCTAGATGTTACTTGGACGACAAATAACGCTCGTTCTAAAAATCGGATCATATAACGTACCAAGATAGAGCACTGTTTGTAGGTCCTCAAATTGATCCCGGGCACAGACAAATATTATACCCAGACACTCAACCTTCAGGTTAGAATGGTTGCGCTCTTTTTGCCAGCTTGAGTCTTTCAGCACTAGGATCGCTACGGTTAGTCCTATTATCACCCAGCAGTGACACTAGCGAAGCCCAGTGTTGAAGGACGCAAGCTGATGAAAGAAGTGCAGCGAAACCCACGTAAGGTTGAGAGTCTGTTTCTTACTTGTTTGTGACCCCGGGGTATTCGAGCAGGTACATTTTATTGAATAATCTCCCTTCCTCTCACCACCTAATGAGTGGTATTTTACTGCCCTGTCTAACCCGTTACTATTTAACTCATTGGCTACATTATTGCAGCCTCATAATTGCCACTTGCTTCAAGATAACTTTAATGTCCTGTCCAGCCGTGGCCTTAGGATGGCGTAAAATCCCTCATTCATTGACGTCATTCATGGATGCAGAAGGTTTCGCAAAGCTTTTAAAATGTATGTAGTTTCTGACAAGAACTAGTATAGACGAGGTTTTTCCTTCGAGTGAATAAAACCGGATGTGTCAAGAACAATAAAACAAGATTTGTTGTTCGCATTTAATACCCTGATTTCCTTTGATGCAGAAAAATGTAAAACTTGTTTATATACTAAACAAGGTTAAAAGAAACAGAGCAAACATGCAATATTAACATAATACCAGGTGACACTTTTTTAAAAACAAATCATTAGGATGTCCCAGCGTGAATGAGATTATTTTTAAAATTTCATTTTATTATCGGAAAACTATTTGAGCTTAACAATTATTTCGTTTTAAAATAAAAAAACTGTTTATCTTTGATAATATTTTTATTACAATTTGAAAACTATTACGCTTAGAGTTAGGCCCATTTTAGCCGGGTGTAATTTTGGATTTATCGCGAAGTCTGTTTCATGTTGTTTTTACTTGTTTTTAGATTTTTCATAACAAGAGGTAGCGTTATTTGTTATCGAAATACGTTGCATCCGACATGTTTGATTCTCAAGTCTCAGATTTTGCTTGTAAAGATGGCATGCACATAGCGTCCATAACAAATTTCGGCTCTTTATCAATAAAATTGTACGTTGCGCCCACCAAATTGGATTTTTCAAGTTCAGTTGTTAGGGGGGGGGGGGCGTTGCGCAAAAGGCTCGCAAGCTCCAGCGTTCAAATTAAATTTTAACTATGGCAGCCCTGTTCAAGAAAACACAATAACGTTGGTTCGCTGTTCATTGCATCCGATTGTTTTACTAACTCACCACTAAATTGTTTTTGTGGTGCATTCACTGGGTCATTAAACAAAGTAAATATAAAATTGGTTATTGAAATTCTAATTTTATCATTTTCCTTATTGAATAATTTAGTGTATAAATATTTTAATACAGTCATGATGTAGAAGTTGTAATGTTTCATTTTTTGTATTTATTATTTTAATAAAAGAGTTCAGTTCAAGAAGTCTTTGAAGAAACTAAATTAAAGTTCAAGAGGCTCTTTAACATCACGGTTTGGCTGATGAAGCCATACCCTGCAAAATTACAAGACAAGGATCTCGCCATCAATGATGAAAGCTTGGTTGTTCTCACGTTTAACTTATAACAATGTTTACCCACGCCAATGCTGAACAGTACTGTTGTTTTCTATAAGTGACAACTATGGACATTTAATCTGACCGTAAATAACCGTAGATAAGGGAAGATCTCGCGCTTTATGACGAATGAAGTTGATGGATGCAAGGGGGTAAACTAGATTGCATCTTGGATTTTAAAATTTCTCTATAATCTACCTTTACATGTATAATATATAATAATGTATTATGACACATGCAGTTTTTGCAACGCCATCTGTCTGTGTGTTTATCTGACCCTAATATTAATAGCAATCTACTAAACGGTCAAAAGAGAAAAATTCCATTTTTTCAAAATCGGCTATAACAATTCTATCTCTCTCATTTTAGACTCAATAGTCAATAATTACCTATCTTATCGGTAAAAATTTACAATAAAGAAATTTACTAGAAATGCGATAACTATAAGATGTGCATCTTGTAAAGTGACGAAAATGTTAACAGGAAGTCAAAATTTGAATAAGAAGTGTTGACCATTGGGGATCCAATATCGATATTTTTTATTGGTCCAAATATACAAATGAAGATTGTTAATTCTTTAAAAATAAATTATGAAATTTAAAACCAGGAGTAAACATTTTTTTTACGTATGTGTAACGCAATTTTTTCTCGGGTTTGCTAGTGTATATTATATTATGAATTTTGAGTATAAATCTACAGTTTTTAAACAATAGAGCGAGAAAGTCCGTGTAGAGTTCCTTACCGTTTATTTGTTTAATTTCATAGGGGAAATATTTGTAGAGCAATGTTCTATCTCTTATCATTTTAGACTCAATAGTCATTAGTTATCTTTTTTTTGTTGGTCTAGATTTCAAAAGTATTAACCGTAATTTGAAATTTTAATACAAAGTAATTGACCATTGTGGACCCAATATCGATAAAAAAAAAAGTTGTCCAATTATAATAATAAAGAATTTAATTCTTTAAAAAGAAAACCATAAAATTTAAATCCGGGAGTCAAAAAATGTTTAACGTAAGTATAACGCAATTTTTTCTCGGGTTTGCTTGTGTATATTATTTCGTTTCACAAATATTACGAGCTTTGAGTAAATATCTCAATTTTTAAACAATGGAGTGATAAAGTCCGTGCGGAGTTCTGTACCATTTATTTTATCAATTTTGGACACAAACAAATTATTTTACGATTCTACCTACCAAAATCCTATATTTTAGCCAATTTTAATAGGAAAGTTTTTTTTAGAAAATACAAGCATCATTTTGGTCGCCAAAGTTGGTAATGTTTCACCATATAATTCGTGTTATTTAATGAGTATTGCTACTATCTATAAAAAAATCCAACACCTTAGCTCAATCGGTAGCATGTTTGCCTACTGAACTAAGGGTTTGATTCCTGGTATAGCCGAAAAATTTATCATTGATTAAATATGGGTTTACCGTTTCGCAGTGATAAATTAACAACCTGGGACTGGATGTTGTGTCTGTCTTAAGACAGATTATAAGGCATATGAAGCTACGACAGGCCTAGAAAGCCGGTACCGGAAAATATATATAGTTTGAATAAAAAAAAAATTCCACAGGCTTGGAAACAATAATAGATGTTAAGGAAAAAAACTATCTATCAAAAGTGACAGCTCCAGATCACATGACTTTACGTATGAATACGTGAACGTAATCTATAGTAACTTAGGTAGCTGTCTATTCATATTAAAATGTGTTTGTATTTTTGCGTAGACAAGCTCTGGTTAGATTTTGAAAGATGGATGGAAACAAGACGGTTCTAGTGTCACATTGTCAACTTGTCCTTTCATTAACAGCACGTCAAGTTAGAACTGTTGGCAAACATCCTTCATGAATATAATACGGTCTCGAACTGCTTGGGACGAAAAAAACTTAAATGGACTGCAAGCCAATCTATCATTTCGATGTAAGTAAAAAAAACAAGTCTTCATACTTTATGGTTGGTCTGCAAAAAAGTTTTTATGTTTTAATAGGGTGACCTGGCGGTCTAGGGGTAAGGTGTCAGACTTCTGTGCTGGCGGCCGGGGTTCAATCCTCGGTCCCGGCACAGATTCTACTGATTACCAAACCCTTCCTTCACCTCTGACAAGACATCTTGTGAATGTAGGGAATGCCAGGCCTCCACCGTGGTTCGGATTCCACGTTAAACTGTAGGTCCTCCATTTCATCTCACAATCACCCTACCACTACACATTAGCGTAAGTGCGTATAACCCGAACTGGTAGTATGACGCGGTGCTAATAATAATAACTTATGTTTTAATGAAAAAAGATTTTTTCCTTAGCATGAATCGTGTCTTACTTTCTATTAAGGTTATACGACTATGTACTAATTACACTAATGGGTTATAGGGATTAGGAAGGCTTAATTTAGAGGAAATGCGCCCGAATTTGTGTTTAGGGAGAGTAGAAAAATATTTAGGGAAAATCACCCTCAGTGCACCCGACTGGGATCGAACCTTTATTTCCCCATCTTCGGTGGTCTAGTCCAACACGAGAGTAGCGCGTTAGACCAATTGGTAACCGAGGTTGGCTATCGCGTCTTACTATATGTTCAGATTATATGCATGTACACCAACTACGTTAATAAGCTAGGGCTGAGGTAGGTTGGATTTATATGCAGTGTACTAGCATTTACATGGAGTAAGAGTGGAAAATTAACCCTCAGTACACCCTATCGGGATTCGAAACCCAAGCTCCCGGTCGTCACAGTCTAATCTATTGCATGACACCTAAGACCATTCGGTCACCGAAATAAGTTATGTTTTAATTGTGAATAAGTTTTTACACCAATATTTTTTTATATAAAACCTAATAATTATATTAAGACACGCATCGGTGGTTACATGGTCTAACGCAGGCGTGTACATCTATTCCCCGACTGAGCGTCGGTTAGGTTCTTGTGGAATTGCCCGTGGTGCGATACATGAAATTCATACATTCATACATCCCAAACATTATAAAATCAAGGGTTTATGTCTGCAATTTGAAGTGTTTCGATTTGAGCTGTTGGGGTACACAGAACGAACTCAATGGCCTTCAAGTTGCCTCTGGGTGGGTCATATCTGCTCTAACGCTTCACCCTAGTCTTATATTGGATTTCCAGTGACGGAGATAGTGTTTTTTTCACACACACTCTTTCTCTCTCTATCTATCTCTCTCTCTCGCTCAACGGCAGTTCAAAAGATTTATTCTAAAATTCTATCTTCTTAAGTCATAATTCACTAGTGTAATTAAAATATGCTTATAGTAGAGATGGGAAAAACAGTGATTTTACGATATCAGTGAATACAGTGACTGTGATTTTAAAATATCGGTGTTTTATACCAGTGATTTTTCACTGTTAGTATTTAGCTGCTGTCCGAGTAGGCGCGTACAATCGAGTATGGAGTATCGAGTATGGAGTATGGAGTATTTCTGAGTACTGGGTATTTACTCGAATAATCCCATGACATACGGTTGTCGGTTGGAACTTGAAAGAACTAATTACTTGGAAGTTTGGCGGCTTGCAATGGAATTCGATACTTAAAGATTTAACATAAGCTTTTTCTGTCGGCACTCGGCAGTCGGCACTGACATTGACATTATTGACCTAATTGACATACAGCTACCTAATCTCCGGGTTTCGTGTTGCCTGACTAATGTACAGTCAATACAAAAGTATGCGTTTTAAGAAGTTTAATACAATTGAAAAATAGAGAAATAAAATATGTTATTTAGTATTTTATAGTGAAATGTTATGTAATTTGTGTTATGAGATTTTTTTTCGTAGCCTACTTTTAAAAAGATTCCGGAATGTGATTTGCTTAGTAAGCTTGCTTTTGAATTTTACTCTTAACAACAAAGTCATTTTTACGTAGCAATCTTATACGGTTTTTGATAAATGAGCTCTAAGAGATCAAGTGTTTTAAATAGAAATAACACGTAAAACATGCCAGTCCATAAGGTCGATTCTCAATTAGTTGGTAGAAAATAAAAAATAAAAGAATAACAAAGGCCGTGAAGCGAGTATTTATTCGAGTGTTTAGAAAAAGAAGCAATACTAGCTCCGTAGATCGAGTATTGCGAGTATTTCGAGTATTTCGAGTATTGCGAGTATTGCGAGTATGCGAGTATCTCCGATCACTGATATCTCAATCACCGATACTTTTGAGATCGAGTAACTGGGAGTATCGGTGAAAAAATCACAGTCAGTGATATATCGCCCATCTCTAGCTTATAGGCCGTGAAATATGGTGGGAAAACATAATTATTTTAGGTTCATTCATATAGCTAAAGAAAATAAAAACTAATTTATTTATAAATAAACTGGTAAACTAATATGATTTAATTTGAAAATATCAACAGTAATAGTAGAAATAATAACTAAGAACAGTTCAAGTAGTCTAAGGCGTAATACTCCCCCCCCCGCTCCCCAATAGACTGAGCTGAAGGTGAAGAGGTACGGGTTCAAATCCAAACAAGATAGTCTGAGAGTAATTTGATCAAATGTGATTTACTATCAATATATAGTTAGTAAAGTTTTATGTAATGTGAGATATATATTATAATTATATATATTTATATGTATATAATTTAAATACATATATATACATTCCTGTGGCTAATTATTATTTGAATAGTAAATAAATATTAAAATTGTTGCTATAAATTAATATATTTTTGGTTCTTTAGAGCAAAAAATTTTACTATACAAATTAAATAATTTAAAAGTACAACATGTCCTCGAAACATTTAGTTAATTTTAAAATAAAAGTGTATGTCACTTAAAACAACAGAATAACATTTTATGTTCACAGGAGTTCCACGTGATTATTAAACGACTTATTCAAAGAGGTAGGGCTAAGGAGAGTAATATTTATATTAAGTGCATCAGCATTGACTGTCCAGGAAATTCGCAGTGATAAATCACATTTGGAGCACCATCCTCAATCAACGAAGTCGGGATTTGAACCCCGACCATTCAGTCATCTAACAATTCATGTGAGTACTCTCCTGACAATTTAACCTAGTATGGGTAAGCGAAGCTGATAATGAGGCAGGTATGGTGAAGGTAGAGTTCATATAAAGTGTGTCCGCATTTGCGTGAAGGGATAGAGGGAAACCACTCTATAAAAAAACTTTGGGAAGTTCCAGTTGGAATGTGAACATAAACCTCTTTGTCACTTTCAAACCAGACTAGACAACGTCAACGCCTTAAACCACGTGCTCAACGATGCGGATAATTCAAAATAATTACAATGAATATATCAACAATAAATAGCAGAATACGCAGCCTTTTTACCCAAGGAGTAAAGGATTTATGATAAGAGGAATCATCATTTATTAAAATAAATAAAAAAATTCAAATTAATTAATAATAACTTATCTCTTTCTATAAAGGGTTTTACTAAATTTTAACTTTTCCTCCTTGAAACACTATATCTTTCTAATTATTTTCGTCATTTAACTGGTTTCAATACTAATACTATTCAAATATTTAAATTAATTGTCTAGCACAATCCGCATATAAAAATACAATATTATTATATAGTTTTTTTAAATTATTAAAACTATCCTTTGTATGGGATAAATAATATTCAATTTAATAAGATTCTAATTATATATGTTTCAACATATATTAATATGTTTCACTATGTTTTTAACTTAACTAGGAATCTTGAACCTATTTTTACATTTTATAGCTTTCATTGTTTTTGTGATTTTCAATTTGTAAATTAATATTCGCTCTTTACGTACATTTTGATTGCTTGTTAACTATTATATAAACATTATTAATAAGCTTTGTTTTAATTAATCTATTTTACTTTAATTTGATTGACTTCTTATAATATTATGATATAATGTTAATTATGATTGAAATAGGGTGTGAAGTTAGGTGAGAGTTTCTAACTATGATAAGCCACCTGTGCGAAACCTTGGTTCAACCCCTGTAAGGTACTAAATTAGGGTAACATTTGTATGAAAGTCGCAAATTGATATAATAAGAGTGTTTATAAATTATACTTTAAATATCCAAAATAAGGGGGGAGAGTGTGGGGGGGGGGGGAGAAGTCTTATGTGCAGTTTTTGCACTGAGTGTTTAAAACATTCAAGTTAGCGTTTCACGTGTGTGAAACAGGTTTTAACGAGAGACGTATTGACGTCCGTCAAAGTTAAATAAATTTAACGTATTTGGCACACTTATTTATGGCCCTGTTGACACATTGAGTTCGTCGTATTGTGTAACGGTTTTTAAATTATTTGTTGACTACCACGATTTGAATATGTCACTGTTCATTGGTTGACAATTGAAAAGTTAGCATTCATAATATAAAAAAAAACAAAGAGGTGCAAGGAGGATATAAATCACTTGCACCCAATCAAGAGGAGTACCATAATTTTAGATTCTCTTTTTAGTGCTTTTTTTAACCTCATTTTTGTTTTGCACAACGTCCTACCAGCCGTTAGGGTTATAGGCTTATATACTGATTACAATAATGGTAATTTAAAATGACGAAATAGATCAACACATCAGCATTTTCTATTCGGCAAATAATAGGAAAAAAGTGGTAATACAAAATGACGGTTCATCATTTATACATTGATTTTTGAAGGCCTATGATTCAGTCAACAAATATTATTTGAAATTATAGTAAGATTTGGGATACCCAAAAATTTGTCAAGCTATTTGAGCCCGGGTTCGATTCTCGTGTCCAGGTGTCATTTTTCAATTTTCAGAATATGATATTTGAGATATGTTTGACTGATTTGCGGGACAAGGTACGGATTGGATGTAGCTTACGGATTTGATGTAGCTTATAATGATGGATTGAAACAGAGAGATTCACTTTTCCGCATTACTTTTTAATCTAGCCTTAGAGTATTCTATTAGATTAATAAAAGAGTGTAAGGAAGGGTTTACATTGAACGCTACAGTGCAGCTATCAGTATACGCAGATGGTTTAACTTTATTAGTCAATAATTAGGAAGATGTTGCAAGAAATGTTGAAACTTTATTAGAGGCTAATAAGGAAATAGTATTTTCAGCGTTCACTTCTAAACCTAAGTATAACCAAAATTGGGATGATAATTTAGAGATTACTGCGAACAACATATAATTTAACAGGTTTAATGAGTTTAAATATTCAGGAACAATTTTAAAGAGCAATAATTTATATAGATTGGAAATTAGGGAAAGAATACAGTCGGGAAATGCATGCTATTATTCAGTCATTAAATGTTGACATTTCGCCTGATCTCAAGGAATGTAAAATTCAGAATATACAAAACAATTATGTTGGTGGGTTTACTCTATGGGTGTGGAATGTGATCTCCTATTTTACGTAACGAAAACAAATTTAGGGTGTTCGAAAACAAAGGGCTCATGAATATATTGGGTCTAAAAAGGAATGAGGATACTGAGGAATTCAGAAAGTTACATAATTATGAGTTACATACCTTGTACTCATCACAAGACATTGCTAGGATAATTAAGTCTCATCTGTTACGGTAATCAGGATATACAGCGTGGCTGGGAGATTCTAGAACCTTTTTCAGGGTATTGAATGGCAAACCCAATGGGACATACCATTGGGGAGATCTAGACGCATATGTGAGGATGTCATTAGAATGAACATGAAAGAAATAGGGTATAATGAGGTGGATTGGATAGAACTAGCTAAAGATAGGGTATAATGAGGGGGACATGATATAGATAGTTGAATATAGGGATAGGGTGTAATAAGGTGGGCTGGATAGAACCAGATCAAGATAGTGATAATGTGTAATGAGGTGGACTGGATAGAAATATCTCAAAATAGGGATAGTGTGTGATGAGGTGGGCTAGATAAAACTATCTCAAGATTGGGATATCATGTACTGAGGTATACTGGATGGAACCAGATCAAGATATGGATAGTGTATAATGAGGTGGACTGGATATAACTGGCTCAAGATAGAGATATGTAGCGTACCTTAAGTTTGGCAATAAATTTTAGATTTCAATTTTCATACTGTCGTAGAGAAGTTAAGTATGGGTCTGTCCTGTCTCCACTAATAATCAAGAGTTAACGACGCTTATGTGACCTAAAAAATAGAATTGTTTACCAAGTTTGATTTTGTTCATAATCAATTATATATTTTATAGATAGCTTTGAAGCCACTTTGGAAATGCTGTGTTATAATTTAAAAGAATTTTTCACATAGATTTACTTTTCTTTCAAAAGTTTGAAATTTATTTTAGTAGTAACTCGACGCATTTTGCTAAATTTGAACAATAAATATTGGTAGTAACGTTTTAAGTTGTTAAATAATGAGTTTCCAAAAATATTATTAGAATGACTACTCTTAGTCTCATAGCTAAGAGTAATTATAAAATGTACTAGACTTTTTAAGAGTAGCCCAATATCGTATATCAATTTTAGTTGACAAACATGGGTGAAACGGTCGTTTTATTTTCAAAATGTAAATATTAGAAAGGCTAAATAAAAGAAAAAAAGTCTGCGCCTTTTCCTTGTGTCCAAAAATAAAATATTTACAAAGTCAGGAGGGTGGGATAAAGGTGGGTGGGAGTAAGAGAAAAGCGTCGAAAACGTTATACTACCTAAATCAAAAGAATTGATCCTTGATGCTACAAGAGTTTCCATTATTAATTTAATTTTAAAAATGTCTTTGTTCTCTAGGTTTCTCAGAAGCTATTTTAATTTCCCCAGATAATTTAGAGAGTAGTAAGGACGAATGAAATATTATATTTTATCAAATTGACTCGTTTGAGGTTATGTCTTTGGTGTTTAGAACAGGATGATTTCATCTTTATGGAGAAATGAATGCAGTTATTACGTTTAATATTTCTGTTTTTTTAAAGGGGGCAGCAAGCGTATGGGGGGAGTTGGGGGATGAAGGGGAAAAGGGTGGGGCCAAGTTTGTGGGGGGTTGAGGGGAGCCTAGGATTTTTTCAATCGATATCTCTGTGATTTCCAGGTTTTTTAGACATAATCAATTCTTTATTTTTCAACCAGACATCACGGTTATGTGACCCCAGTTCAGGGTTGTTTATATTTTAAAAAAAATGACTGATCAGTACTTGGCTGCTATGAATGATAATAATTAGATTGTGTAAGGTTGCTAATAAAAACTTGTAACTTTTGTTTATTTTATTTATTAGAGCTCTCTATATTGCATTTTTTTAACCAATTTTAATGTCAGTACATAGTGAATTACAAACTTACTTAACTCTCCTAAGGTACACATAGTACTCAGTCATCACTATAAAGGGGAACCCTCAATTTCTTTAATGATAATTTTATTGGTAGATTCGAGAATTGCGGCTTAATTTTAATAAATATAGAATATTTCATGTGAACCTAATAAAAATGTATTATCATTATTATTGATTAAAGGCCCATCGAAACAAAAGTATAAATATATTTTTAAAAATAGTACATTCCCTTAAATTAAAACAACTCTTCTCCGCTTGGCAAGCATCGCCCCAAACACTCAACTGTCGTTATCTCAAACAATAACTGTTATGTTTGAATCTAAAAACCGTTGAATTGAAACTAATATAGGAGGAAAAGCATAAAATAACTTTATTAGTGAAAATTTGATAAATATAACAAACTTTAAATAAGACATTTTTTGAACCTCCCTGTCATCCTAGTAGTGTTTATCTCCTTGGTAGTGATCACTAAAACAACCTCCAAACAATACACATTTTGAACCTCCCTGTCATCCTAGTAGTGTTTATCTCCTTGGTAGTGATCACTAAAACAACCTCCGGATAAGACACATTTTGAACCTACCTGTCATCCTAGTAGTGTTTATCTCCTTGGTAGTGATCACTAAAACAACCTCCAAACAAGACATACATTGAACCTACCTGTCATCCTAGTAGTGTTTATCTTCTTGGTAGTGATCACTAAAACAAACTCCAAACAAGACATATATTGAACCTATCTGTAATCCTAGTAGTATTGATCACATAGATAGCGATAAATATAACCATTTTATTTGAAGTTTTGCGCTACCCAATCCTTTAATGTGATAGACCTCTTTTGAAAAATCGAAACCATTTCAAATAAATTTGTCTAAAGAATATATTATTAACAATTTTTAGAAAAATGAATTCAAAATGAACAATTAAATTTTATTGAGAAAAAAAGGCTGTAGAGTATTACAGATTAAATTAGTTAGGTTTATAATATTACTATTTATACTATTATTTATATATAGCTCATTTTAAAAACATGATCAATTAAATGTGGTTTTTATATTTGTTTATATATTAATTTGTGTTTATTTAGAGATGAATAAAGATATGAACTTTTTGAAGTAGATATTACCAACAGTTTAAAATTAAAATATGTTTTCTCTTTGAAGGAAACACTTAGCTTTGTATTGTAATCTATTTAAGAAGACGATTATATGAACTGAGGAAGTAGGATAGGTGGACGGTAAACTAACACATAAACCTGAATCAAAGGATATTAAACATTGGGTAAAAGGGGGTGACAGGGTTTGAGGTGAACTGATAATGTAATTAATTAATGGCTTGTCTGGGTTAAATCAATATGCAGCCCAGTTGATTGCAAGATTGGCCAGTGCCTATATACCGCTGTCCAGGGGACGCCCGAATGTAGGCCTACTTCTCGTACATCCTTTCCGTGGAGGCCCTTTCCATGTCCCAATGAAGTGAGAGGATGATGATAGTGAGTATGAGGGTTTAAAATCAATGACGATCTTAACCTAACTTAAGCCTAATCAACCAAACCTTGGTAACCTTAAGAATTATTATCCTACCAAGAAAAAGAAACCTCGCCACCGGCCGGGAATTGAGCCCGGAACTTATAGAACAGCATCCAGGTGATCTGACCACTATACCACAAGGCCGGTTAACGGATAATGTAACGGACTTCGATACGGGAGGATGGAGTTCATTCCTCGACCGAAAGGATTGGTGAGGGTGTTAGTTACCACGGGACTACCAAACCCTTCCTTCACCTCTGACAAGACATCTTGTGAATGTGAGGAATGCCAGGCCTCCACCGTGGTTCGGATTCCACGTTAAACTGTAGGTCCTCCATTTTATCTCACAATCACCCTACCATTGCACATTAGCGTAAGTGCGTATAACCCGAACGGGTAGTAAGACGCGGTGCTAATAATAATAATAATAATAAAGTTACCACGGTGCAATTTCCAATCAATACTCTAATAATTCCCTTGGAGATTATGTGAAACATCATTGTGAGAACTAACCTCCTCTAGTAGGCCCTATGCCATAGGAGTGATAGCATTTACTCCACTCATGATAATTACACATAAATATATTGTAAAAAAATACTTCAGAACAAACCGGGTTTTGAACCATCATTTTTGAATATTGTTTGTATCCCGCATCTTAATATCCAGCCTGGTTATTCTGATATTTATACCAATAGCATAGGGATAGGAAGGTAGAATTTATAAGAAGTGTACCGGCATTTCAATGAGATGGAGTGCTAAACTAAGGAGAAAACATCTTGGTAGACCCAATCAGGATCAAAGCCCAAACCATCCCATCAGCGGCAAATCAGACAACACTGGAATGACGACTTTATCCACTGACGTGGGCCATTACTAATTAAATATGGTATATGTATATATTTACAAAACAATCTGAACTAATGCTATAATTAATAAAACTCAATAAGTACTGAACCCTCTGAAAACCTTTGCCCCTCCCTGGAGGTACACGCACCACAGTTTAAGAAACACTGTAATAGAAACAAAAATATTGGCAAGTTGTTTTGCGAAAAAATTGGTTGCTTATCTCAAACATAGCAGAAAATATATTAGAAAAACCTTTGACCGATTATGTGTTTTGAAGCAAGAAACAGTTGTGTTTGTTATAATAATCCCCCCCCCCTAAAATTGTAGAAAGTTAATTATCAGCCTGGTTAAAGAATACAATGATTGGTCTAGTGATAGCTGGTCATAATACTTTTTTTTTCATTGTGTGGTCAAACAGATCTTTTTCAAAATATATTAATTTCCATTTAATGTTTTGAACCCCTCCAATATCAGGCTTTGATAAACATATCCATGGCAAGCGTTTAAATATATATTTTATACACTATTTAATATATTATTGTCCTAAGGAACATGTTTAAAACATATTTATTTTGCTAAAATAATGAGTCTTGTGTGCATTTTAAATTAATATTTGGATATTTGTACCATAGGTAAAAAAAATAATGAATATGCCTACATCTAATATTTTCTAGAAATAGAAAAACATATTTCATTATATAGTGAGATTAATTATGCTATCTTACATATTAAACCTATATACAGTAGCCCCATGACTTCTTTGGTGCTGACTGACAGCTTTGAAAAGTTATCAGACCAAACTATGTATCCCTACGCCGAACCATATGATCTGAAAAAACATGTGTTTAGTAGCTGTCACTTCTGATAGTCAAAATTTAGGTATATACCTAAATGTTGACTGTCAGAAGTCAGCTGTGAGCTGTCAGTCAAAACCAAAGAAGCCATGGGGCTACTGTAGGTTTCTATTTTTTTTAAACTTTTTTTACTCTCTTGAAAAGTTTTATATAGTTTATAGGCCTATAGGTGGTGTTTGCATCAAGGCCTTAAATTGTTTGAAACAAATCAACAACTGAGATGCCAGTAAAGAATTTCAACGGCGCTATATTCTGATAATATATGGAGCCAATACAAAAATATTGGGATCAATTAGTTGCCAATTTAGCCTTGTAGAGTGTTTACATGCATACGCACATGGTAAACTTCTCGTAGATGTGGATCAATAGGGGTGACCTGGCGATATAGGGATTAGGTGCCAGACTTCTGTGCTGGTGTCTGGGGTTCAATCCTTGCTCCCAGCACAGATTTATCTGATCACCAAACCCTTCCTTCACCTCTGACAAGACGTGTAATTAATCACAACTTGTGAATGTGTGGAATGCCAGGCCCTCCACCGTGGTTCGGATTCCACGTAATGCTGTAGGTCCTCCATTTCATCTCACGATCACCCTACAATTACACATTAACGTAAGTGCGTATAACCCGAACGGGTAGTAAGACGCGGTGCTAATAATAATAATGGATCTATAGTATAAAACAAACGAGCAAACTCACACGCAAATTGCTCAATACTTAAGGAAACAATAGAAAAAATAGTATTTTAGCTAATAAATACTTAAAGGGGTACGCCCCACCCGAAGGTAGTCCCCATAGCACCAGAGGTTCTGGAGATGCGTCTGGGTTGGGGTGTTGGGGGTGGGGTAACCTTTTTTTGATTTTCGGTAAAATTTGTTGTAACTTTAATAGCGATTGCACATATTCAAGTCAACATATTTCTATTAAAGTCATTTGTCAATTTTGACCTATAAAAAAGGTTGATATCTGACAAGAATATGAACTTTCGTAGATTATAGTCACGTACACCTCACAGTCTGCCCTTCCAGAAAATGTAAAGTTGTGTGTGGGTTACAAGATCAATGTTAGCAGTTGAGATTCAAGGGTCCCCGGCTGTGGTGGGCGAGGAATTCCTTGGGTTTTACCCCCTTCCCTACCCGAACCTTTGAACTAATTTAATTTTAAAAGAATTTCAAAAGAACATTTTGTGAATCACAATAAAATACTGTCCGAGATTCAGAAAAAGATTCAACATCGTGGTTTGGACACCTCAGTCACAAACTTTGACTTAAAATAATGGTTAAATTTGATTCAAAACTTTTCTCAGATACTCACGACTTTTCTTTTATGTTTGAACTCTGAAAATCTAAGTGGTAAACGAATAAAACTGACCTAGCAATTATCGATAAGTTAGTTAGTTCAGTGAAACATGTTCTCCCTACATTTATAAAATGCTACAATTATATTATTGGTATTGCCAGTATCCTCTGCAACTCTTTTTACTTTTTCAAATCAAGGAAAAGTACTTTGATCGTGGAAAAAAAAAACAATCTCAAGACTATGACACATTTTTACGTTTTATATAAACAAGAACCCAAAAAAGTGGATATTACCATTCTATCGGTCTCCATGTCTGTCTGTAAGTCTGTCCCTAGCCATGGTTACAAAATGGTTTGATAGATTTTGTTCACACCTAATATGTATATATTATAGGGCTATAACACTTTTTTTTTCAGCCTAGCTCTTCAATTAAAGGGAGTTTACTGGTGAGTACATTTTTGAATTCTAAATTTTTCGGAAATGGATCTAACGATCTTTGTTTGATATGAAAAATAGCACTATATAATTGGCTTTTGGGCAAACATTTGTTAAAGGGTAGTTTACTGATGACAAATTTTTTTTAAACTCTAAATATTTTACAAATGGCTTTACGATTTGGTTCCAAGTGGGTATCTTGGAAGTGTTTGATATAGCAAATAACATTGTATATTTGTTTTGGGGGTAAAAACTAATCACGGGAAGTTGACTGATTTTTCAAAAAACTTGAAATATTTTACCAATTAGATTTGGTTCCAAATAGGTATCTTGGGATTGTTTAACACTAACACTGTATCCTTGGTCTGAAAACTCATTGATGGGTAGTTTACTGATGGGTGATTTATCTTGGGAGTGTTTGGCATGACAATTAGCCTTTTATACTTGGTTATGGGTATAAATTTGATATTCGAGGAATGATTTTTGAAAATTTGAATTATTTTGAAAAACGTTTTTCGTTAAAGATTTTGCTTAAAATGTATAGCTGTGTAGTGTTTGACATCGAAATGACAAATAAAACTGTACACTTGTTTTGGTATAAGGGGGTTGGGGAGGATTTTTTGATGGGTAATTAACTGATTATTTTGTTTAATTTGAATATTTTAAAAATTGGCTCTAGCAATTTGGTTCAAAATTGGTATTGGGAAACTATTATGAATATCAATAATAATATATTTATTTATATAAAACAAATTGATTTAAGGATAGTTTGGTCACAACAAATTATATAAAATTTGAATGTTTTAAAAATTAGCCTTGAAGATTGAATTCAAAATAGGATTATACGATTTATTTTTTTCGTGATACATAAGAATAAGTTTTTATTTTTAAAAATAATAAATAATTTTAGGGTATGGTAGTTTACAAATAATTTATTTTTGAAACTCTGAATATTGTTAATTGTGTTTAAAATGTATTCTTAAAGAGTGAGTATTGTGATTAACAGGTTGATGCGTTTGTTTTATGAGTAAAACGGGTAATACGGGTATTTAATAAAAACAATTTTTATAATTTTCTTCGGAGCTATAATACACACTGTGAGAAAGTTTGTGTGATTGTATCGAACCATTTATTTATTTAATGAAGATTTTTAACGTTAGTAGGTGACCTGGCGGTCTAGGGGTAAGGTGTCAGACTTCTATGCTGGCGGCCGGGGTTCAATCCCCGGTCCCGGCAAAGATTTATCTGATTACCAAACCCTTCCTTCACCTCTGACAATACATCTTGTGAATGTGAGGAATGCCAGGCCTCCACCGTGGTCCGGATTCCACGTTAAACTGTAGGTCCTCCATTTCATCTCACAATCACCCTACCATTTCACATTAGCGTAAGTGCGTATAACCCGAACAAGTAGTAAAACGCGGTGCTAATATTAATAATAATAATCTTAACGTCATCTGAGAAACACTATAGTAAAAGGTTATCTTAGAAACACTACTAGGGGGAAACCGACTTGCCAGGCAAGTTAGCTGGCATTGTGAAACGTTCAATTGGAACATTTACGTGGTTTCGATTCTAGCTAAAGGTGAGAATATTTCTCTTAGTTAGCTAATCATGTTAATCATAATAATGGTGGATCAAGAATTTAATTCGTGAGGGGTGTTTGGGGAGTGGGGGGAGGCATGATAGGGATTTGTAAGGGAAGGGGGAGAGAGGCATATATTAATGAAAAAGTCTTGTATAGCTAAGAAATCAAAACTAAACAAGCACATGCTAAAATAAGTTAAGACAAACATTAAGTGTATAACTTAAAATAAATTAAATGAAAGAATTTTCCATTTATATTAAAGGAATAGCCTATGTTACCATTTTCCCACTCACACGGAGAAACCAACGCAACCTTCTCAGGGATTCATTTTTATAAGTGTTCTCTAATATTGTTAATACGATGTTTGAACCAGAATGAAATGGTAATAACTTAATGCAGTGGTGCATCTATATTATGATTTGAATCGGTAGAATGTTATGAAAGATTTCCCTTTCAAAATAATACTGTACAGTAGTGTGTAGGTGGGGGAAAAAAATACCTTTTCATAAAGGTCTTCCCATAAAAATCAGTGTAAATATAAACTGTATGTGACGGGAGGGAGTTTATATAGAATACCTTATATATGAGCTATTTTAATTTGTTAAAATTTTGCTAATGGTTTTTTAGTATATGTGTATCTGACACCTTTTGTAAATAAATACAAATACAATAAAAAAAATATTTTCTCATTATGACAAAGTGAATGAGGGTTTATTGGGAAGGGGATTAGAGACCCTAGCCCTCCCTTCCTCGTGGTTATGCAGCCGATGTAGTTTGGTTAACAAAGGATTCATACTTAATAGTTTTTTTGGTAGCGGCCCCTCTCGCCAAAAAAAGAGTTCACCAAGCGCCCACAGGTTGAGCTCATCGACTCGCGTCGGCAACTGTTAACTTTCATCTAATTCATACAGATAAGAATGCCTTCAAATAAAGAGTAAAGTTAATATAACACTATGTTTGCGCAATAGGAGGACAATCGCAGAGAGTTAAGGTGCGGCCGAAGGGAGAGAAAGGGTTTTCACATTTTTTGTTATCAAACTGATTTTTTTTTACCGGGATTAATAAAATATTTCTCTTGTTGCAACATAGAGTTTAGTTTTCTGCACATGTTAATATCAACAGATCTTGAATATCTGTCAAGGGTGTCCTGGAAATTTGTAGAAAAAGTTTTGACAAAATCCCAGGACACTCTGGCCAGATATTCAAGCTCTGTTGATATTAGCAGGAGCAGAAAACTAAACTATATGTTGCTACTGGAGAAATATTTGATTTATTTTGACCAAAAAATGTAATTCTATAAGAACTGTATAAATACTTGCTTGCGCTCCCTTCGGTCGCACCTTAATCCTTTAAGAACTGCCAGAACTAGATCTCCAAGCAACGAACAGATTATTATCCTTTTATGACGAGAAACGTTTGAAGAAGTTGCGGCCACCCCCCTTCATTTCTACTGACTGGAGGAATTGTTGGAGAAATTGATGAGATAGAGGTGGGAGGGGGATATTCTAAGAATCAAAATCTCGAAGAACTGTCAGAACGATATAATAGAACTAGAGCATGTGTCGGCAACCTTTTATTAGGGTTTTGCCGAAAAGGTATTGCAAAGTCTTACAGCGTGCCAACCAACAGCCCCCCCCCCAAATCGTTTATATTTTTATACTAATTAACTGGTAGCATAAAACCATTATAATCAATTTAAGTTGATCTTGTAAAATGTAAATGTATCGACATGTTTCTAAATAGAATACATAAAATAATTATTTTTTCTAGAATATTTAAAGTTTTAATATAAATCAGACAAATCAAAATAAATACAAAAGATATAAAATTGTTTTGCAAAATTTAAGTTCTATAGATCCCATTTTTAAATTCAGAAATAAAACAAACAAAGCTTTGAAATATAAAACACGTTATTAGAATTACTACTCACATCAATTGATTTAATTAAAAATGAAGGTTTTATGTTGTTGTTGTTTTATTCAAATCGCTCAGCACGCCACTCTTGGCACGCGTACCGTAGGTTGCTGACCCCTATCTTAGAGTTGCAAACAGATTTTCCTCGAAGAAAGCAACTCAATTCACGGTAAGAATTACTCTCTGAAAGGTCTTTTTTCCTACCAATATCCTACTATATAATATATTTCTGGTAGGGAAAAAGACCATTCAGTAAACAATTCCTACGCTGAACAGACCTTAGTAATAAAGTGTATACACCCGAATGTATCGAGTGAGAAAAGAGCATTCCTACAGGAACCGCACTTGAGCGCATAGGAGTGCGCATTATCTTAATATCTTGGCAAAACTCAGTCCTCGGGACTAAATGGTCGGAGAGAGACAAACAATGAGTCTAAAGATATCCCAGCTGACGCTAAACAGGATGTAGTTATTTATGAGAGATTTCAAGTTGCAGATCCTGGCTTTAAGACCCTAGAATAGTTGGGTCGCAATTAATAAACGCCAGAAATACAGTGAGTTTAAAACGCTACCGGACGTAGAACCAACAGGGGAATAGGAAAATACAAATGACAATATAATTTGTGTGTGACCCCCTTATTAAATTACAACTTTCGATTCACAAAGATACATTCTACGCTCCTATAACAGCTTTCATTTCCCGGCAGTTTAGCTTCTAATGGTCAACCGAAATACGTGGGTTACTATACTGGACGTTTCAGAGTGGAAGATTTCAACCTTTAAACTACGTTTATGAGTCTATATATTATGCATAGTATCACAGATAATAGTTTTGTCTGCTTTACAGAAAACACCAAACTTTTGTAATATTAAAACGCAGGGGATCAGGAACCGGGGGAATCTGAGGTGTTCAAGACCCCTTTATATCTTGGAGGGGGGGGGGCTGAGACTATCCTTAGCTCCCCAATATTTCGCACATATATTCAAAACTCAAGAATAAAAACATTCCCGGATAGCTCAGTGGTAGAAATATTGGCATATTAAGCCAAAGGTACCGGGTTCGATTGCCATGGCGAGGTTTCATTTTTTAATTTAAAAAATATGATTATTTGGATGCGTTTATAATCCTATTCTAACAAATATAAGAGTGTGGCTATATATTCCAGTATTATTAATAAATTAAAAGGATATTAAAGATTTAAATATTTTTCCCTGTGAGTCACGTCTTAAAGGCCCCCCTCTCTCCATTCTATTTCCGGCTATCTACAACATTATTATTATTATTATTATTAGCACCGCGTCTTACTACCCGTTCGGGTTATACGCACTTACGCTAATGTGTAATGGTAGGGTGATTGTGAGAAGAAATGGAGGACCAACAGTTTAACGTGGAATCCGAACCACGGTGGAGGCCTGGCATTCCTCACATTCACAAGATGTCTTGTCAGAGGTGAAGGAAGGGTTTGGTAATCAGATAAATCTTTGCCGGGACCGAGGATTGAACCCCGGCCGCCAGCATAGAAGTCTGACACCTTACCCCTAGACCGCCAGGTCACCGTATCTACAACAATAAGATGAATATGAAGAAAGTGGAATTCAGGTTGAGTGCACCGACATGTTTGGAGGGATAGTGGAAAACCGTTTAGTGAAAGCACACGAGTTCACAAGGTCCAAAACTGAGCCACGACCTCCCTGTCACTGACAAACCAGACAAGATCAGACTAAAGCCTGGTCCACGTTCCCTCTGATGCGGATAATGACCAAGTGATATAAGCTGGAAAGGTAGCTTAGAGTAAATGTGCCCGCATTGGCATGGAGGGGAGATAAGAAAATCAGATAGATGAATCGAAAGTAGAAGAACTAATATCAATCCACCTGTCCGAGATATGAACCTCGACCTTCTTGTTACCTGTAACCTAGTATATTGCGAGCCTGGACCCTTAAACTGCGTGACCACTTGTGTGGGGCCCCTAACCTCATAGTCAATCGATCACAATAATATACTTTATATCTAATAAAATAGTAATTTGTCATACATCAATTAGGAAAATATTATTTTTATTTTTTATTCTCTTGATTGTTGAATTCAGATAAACAGAAAAAAAATTAAGGATCTAAAAAATAATCATTATAATCCTTGAAAGTAAGTACCTAATTACTGTGCTACAAAATTCACTGGGTAAGGATTACACCATTAATTAAATTACTGTGTAACAATAGGAACATAAATTAACTTCTTAATTAAAGTAATTATAAAAATTACTTTATAGGTAAAAAGTTTTTGCGATGATCCTGTAAGATCATGTGCGGTTATTCATTATCCACTTTTATAAATTACCTAAACCAATTATTCTTTTCGCCGCATTTTACGTGATATCAGCAATTAATCACACTACCATGAAAAGGTAAAGAAAGCTATAATTTTAAATTAAGTGTATCAGCATTTGCGTGGTCAAATGTTCAGGTAATACTCCCTTCAGCAAACTAGACCGAAATTTAATCGCCGATCTTTCAGTCACCAGATCAGACAAGGTCAACACCTCAGCCCGTATGCCCACTCAATCATCATCACCATAACTATCATCATCAACTATTTCCAGCCTGTGGTTGGGTCACTTTAGTAAAATTTCTTTATTTTCCTCTTTCCTTCCAACCATTTTTACTCCTTTATTTCCTTCCATTCTTATTCTCGCACTCGCACACTTGCTGTTATATTATGTTCCATCTCTTTCTTGGACTCCCTTGTGGTCTTGTATAGTGCAGTTTTCTGGCAAAGCAAAACAGGGTAGGAAAGGGCGACTCAAAGATATCTACCCCCCCCCCCCAAAGTTTCACTTCCACCTACCACTCATGGCAGCTTAGCCCTCCCTCTATGTGGTTTGGATTTAGGGGGGCGGGGGGGAAATGTAAATAATTTAAAATATTTAGAATTAATATTTAATTCTTAGAGTGGTTCGAATACCGGTCGGGTCTACTAAAGGTGTTTTTTTCCTAAATACAGTAGCCCCATGGCTTCTTTGGTGCTGACTGACAGCTCACACCTGACAGATAAAAGCTTTGAAAAGTTACCAGACCAAAATATGTATCCCTATGCCGAACCATATGATCTGCAAAAACATGTGTTTAGCAGCTGTCACTTCTGGTGGTCAAAATGTAGGTATTATACCTAAATGTTGACTGTCAGAAGTCAGCTGTGAACTGTCAGTCAGCACCAAAGAAGCCACGGGGCTACTGTAGTTTCCCTCTCTCCTTTCACACAAATGTGGGCAGGTTACTTCTAATATGTTTCGTTCCTCATCTCTCCCCAATTAGAGTAATTATCATATGTGCGTATAACCTGATTAGGTAATAAGATACAGTGATGGTGAAAAACTCATATCGAAATGACCTGTTCGAGATTCCCCGCAACACGACAGCCGAACTACAGTCCTACGAGTGTGAATCAGACTTTAAGGTGGATTGACCCTTTTCATTTGGCGTAAAAATGCAGAGCCCTGGGAACAGAAGGTTATCTTCAAGAATTTTTTATTGTTTTGCAATTTTCTTTTAGGAAACGATTTGTTCAAGAATGGAGGTATGTTGATAAAGTTATACTTTTTATATATACACACCTTCTGAATAATTTTAACAGCTAACAAATATTAATAATTTTGAAATTTTTCAATATAAAATTGCCGGCTTCATAACAAAAAATAAGAAAATGTAACACCTAATCAACATTGATACATTATTTTAGAAGAGGTGTTGAAAATATTACTATAAAAATTTCACTCGTTCTCGACCAAACTGATATTTCCAAACGTAGAATTTTTCCGCAAGACCTGTCCGGTAGCTGGCGCCATCTACTGTTTCCGTGATTAATCTGTTCTTGTTGGCGCGGAAGGATACTTTGGTCGGTTGTGAAGCCACGCCACGCCATTCACCATCCCACCCACCATCCCACAAAATAGATTTTAGACTTGCACTCGACAGGGCCAAGGGCCTCAAGGCGCTGTTATTAACTAACACACACGGTTTTAATTTTTACATTATTCCTTCCTCAATGACTGAGTGGACTATGATAAATAATTGTGTTCGTGTTCATGGGCAGTAATAATTTATCAAGAATGTCCTGTAAGAACAAATTGAGACGATTAACAATGAAGAAAAACAAAGTTTTTTCATCATCACCATAGCCAACATATCAAAATAAAATTCACTAGCAGATGTGTTCCCGAACCAACAGTTGAAAAAACAAGACATTTGAGTGGTATCTTATTGTAATGGTAAAAAATGAAAACTGAATAATAATAATAAAAATGTTTTTTTTAGCACCACGTCTTAGTTCTAACTACGCAAATAATTTTAAGAACTATAAAGGTCATATTTATAAGAAGTGTACTTTCATTCGCGCCAAGAAAGAGTGAAAACAATTTTGGAAAAAAAATTTAGTACATCTGACCTAGATTTTTACCTTGATCTCCCCGCTGTCGGCAGTCTAATTTACTGCGAGATAAGCGCCTTCGACCACTCGGCCACCGAAGTGGGTAAGATTTATGATATTTATGAATTTAGATATCAATTTATTTTATGGGCGAGTACAACCCGAAAGAATAGCGAGATGCAGCAGTAAAACAAATTTTCAAGGTGGATGTCTACCGGTGCGATATGATTAGTTTCAGCCGTTTTCAAAGCCTGTATTATCTAAGTAGTTTTTTTTTTTTTNCAGGCTACAAGCATATATAATAATTACTCTAATGGGGTAGGGATGAGTAAAGAAGAATTTTAAAGGTAGTGCACCCGCATTTGCGTGGAAGGTGAAAAGAAAACCATTTAAGGAAAACCACCCTTAGTAGACCAAACCGGGATTCAAACCATGATCTCCACGTCATCATTAGGCCAGTCTAACTCGAGAGTGAAGCCTTAGACTACTCGGCCATCGAAGCGGGTAGGCTTAAATGGTTTGTTAATTTAAAATATGGCTCACGCCAAAATGGATGTAAAAGATATCAAAATGTTCCTATGGAATTTAAAATCCTTATTTTTTTAAGTTGCATAGTTAAAAGAAAACTATGAAAATATTAAAATGGAAAAATGTTTACGACGTTTAACGTGAAACACTGCACGTATAGAATTTTAGCGTAGGTGGTTAGAAACATAGATCTAGCCTTCCTAAAACCAAGTCATTTTTAATAAGGTTAAAACAGTATATTTTAAGATAATATAAGACGGTTTTAGTGATTTTAATGTTTCAGAGCTGTCATTATGATAATAATTAATAAATATCGAAGTTTAAGAATATTTACCTCCAAGGAAACGGCGCCTTTAAGATCCCATTTAACCCTACGGATAACACCTTAGTTTTATAATACAGCTTGATCTAAACAACTAAATTGGTGCGGTATTTATTATTATATTAAAAACTAGCTGCTGCCCGCTACTTGGATAAGGATTCATATCATGATACGGATATAATCACTTTTTGTTCGCATCCGTGTTTTAGTTGACTAATTAAAAAAACGTTTATTGTAACTTAACTATAATAATTACATATATTGTCTCGCGGACTTTTTTGTTCACATTAGTGAGAACGTTCAATATGTATAGTGTGTTTTTTATGTAATACCAATAGTTTTTGCAGCGCACGCGGAGAAAGCATATTTTTAGGCAATTTTTTATACCTTGTGTAAAACTATCGACATTTTTATGAGGAATAAATTAAATTTTCAAAATAAAATATAGCCTATGTTACTCGCTGATAATGTAGCTTTATATTGGCGAAAGAATTTTTAAAATCGATCCAGTAGTTTTTGAGTTTATCCATTACAAAAAAAATTAAAAAAAAATCAAATCTTTCCTCTTTATAATATTAGTGTAGATTAAAAATAAAGTGTGATTGAGACCAGTTAAATAGTTTGACCATATTTTAAAAACTACAACAGAAATTAAATCAAAACTCTAGAATATAAATAAAAATACTAAACTTAATTTCACTGTCGTCAACCGTGGGGTGATGTGCCATCTGGTTCAAGCGTAATCGTGTAACTAATATATCAGTTAATCAGCCGCTAGATTTTCTCTTAAGAGGGGGGCCTCGGTAAGCGAGACATTTCCGAGCAGACGTTCAACTCAAACTCAAAATCTATTTTAAATTTTACAAAGCGTTATTTCAAAATATGGTTCACGCCAAAATAAAGTTGAAATATTCCAACAGAGCTCTTTATCTTTAACACTCCTATTGTTTTATTAATATAATGAGAATGTGTGGAAATGAAACATTAGCGTTAATAAAAAGTGGCTATAGATTTAGTATTCCTTTAACAAACACATTAATTTTTTGACGGTCTCACAAGAGAAAATGTTAAGATATTTAAGAACTATTAGCGAGCGTTCCTCATTACCTAGAGATAATAACGTTCGTAGTTTCCCTTACCCTCTTTCTTATCGACATGACAAAAGGAGGTTGTAGGTGAAGAGCGAAATAAAGTAGAAATTTAGATAAAATATATAGGTAGTTCCATAAAAAATACCCATACCATTGTATTTTAAGCCGTGTACCCTCTTTGTCCACTGACTATAAAACCTTTGCGAAAGAATGCGAATCGGGGCTGTAAGAGGAATAAAAATCGGTGGGCTTACACGTCACTGTTGAAGATTTGTCATTTTGTCGTCGTGTATTTACAAAAGCGCGCTGATGGGAAATCCCTCTTCTACTCTCCTCTGATTTATGTTTCTGTTGCATTGGAAAATAAATCAAACCCTTAAATTTGATTTTAAAAAGAACACAATACTTTTTCAAATAATATAAAGCCTATTGTTATGGCGAGAAAGGACACAAAATAATGAAAGCAAGTGTTAACCAAAATAGTCTCCTAACAATACTATCATGTTCTCTGTTTTTTTTAACATATTAATAAATCAATTTTTAATCATATTTTTTCATGGGACTTCAGTGCCCCCTCCATTAAAAAAAAAAGTATATTTCCAATGGTTGTTTTGAAGTTTTCTTTTGTACTCATTGTATTCAATAGCTTACTAAATTAACATTTGTGGAATTTTTAAATCTAGCACAACATTAAATGCAATAAGGGGTTTATATTTAACAATCAATATACATTTTTAGGGGAAGCATGTATTTTAATTTCTTTTGAAAAAAAAAAAGAGGTATGTGAAACCTGGACAGTTCTCATTACTTAGGCTATTAGCTTATTAGAACTTTATACAATCCAAAACGTCAGCATTCACTATCATGTCATTAAAACTTTAAATTTAAAAAAAACTCACCATTATTTGTCGGGGGACTTTATCACGAGCCATAGCGAATATAATCCCCCTTCCCTCTTCAAAATACCCTATAAAAATAAAATATGTTTACTGTTCTGAAAGTGATTATTATTAATTCTAGAAAGTAAAGTGAAATCAGAAAATTTTAAGTAAAGTTTGTTTGTCAATTTATTATTTTTTCTGACATTTAATATAACATTTTCGAATAATTTGTATGCGCTTCTTATAAAATGAATAAATATTTTATATATGTTTACATATTTTATAAAGACATAAATAACGTTGAAACGTATTTTTAACATCGAACTAAGTTAATTTATGTTTGGTTTGGAACGTTTCCAAAAATTGTAGCGATCACCTGCGTTTTAAATGAATAAATATTTTACATTTGTAGATACATAATGTATAAAAAGAGAAATAACGTTGAGATTTATTTTTAACAGCAAAATAATTTATGTTTCATTTGAAAAGTTTTCAAAACCTTTAAGTGTCTACCCAATTTATATTAAAAATATATAAAATAAATGGTACCACACAATCGCATAAACTTTTTCATATTGTGTATTATTGCTTCAAATATAATTTTTAAACATAGGTTTTTAGATCAGTCATTAATTAATTATTATTGAATGATTTATTTTAGACAGCACTATATAACTATTTATCATTAAAACAACTTAACACAAAAGCCTACTCATTTTGAAATGAATCGCCAAAGCTACTTTCTAATTTATTCAAATTTTAAAAAAAAGCTATCGGTAAACTAGGTAACCATAACCAAGCCCCCACCCCCCAAAAAACAAACAAACACAAGAACAAGTAAACAGCTTTACTTGTCATTATCATATGAAATAATCCCCCAGATCTATATTTTAATTAAAATCGTTTGAGCCATTTTAAAAATAATTCGAATTTTTTGCTCATCAGTAAATAACCCTTTACTGAGATTCTACCCAAAGCGTTATTTAGCATGTCAATACCTTCCCAAAATACCCATTAGGAACCAAATTGTTAATGCCATTTGTAAAATATTTCAACAGTAAACTACCCATAAATGAGTTTTCACCCCAAAAACAAATATATCATGATGTAATTTGTCATACCACACAAACACCAGACATATATTTTAAACAAAATTGTCAGAAATTTTCGAAATGTTTTGTTTTTTCAAAAATTTCCCATAGCTAAACTACCCTTAAACGATTTTTCCCCCAAAAAACTAATAATGCAGTGCCATTGATCATCTTAAACCAATCTTAAAGATGATTTTTAATCAATATTATTATAGCCATTTCCAAAAATTTGTTTAACTAATAAAATCACTCTTCAGTAAACTACCTTTAATTTGATGGATAAAGTTGAGGGTCGAAGTAAAAATAAAGTCCTGAGGTATAGTTCTATAAAATTTAAATATCAAGTTTAAACCAAATCCATCTAATAATTTCGCATCCGTGGTAAGGGACAGACAGACATGAGGGCAGACAGAATTGTAAAATCCACTTTTTTGGATTCGTGTTCTCATAAAACGTAAATATTCGTCATAATATAGGGATATATTTTTTTTCACGATCACAATATTGTCTCTTGACATGATAAAGTGAAAAGGTAGCCTAATAGGTTAGCAAATCATTAATGAATTATCCATGATCAAAAATGAAACTAAATATAAGTACATACACAAACATTTTGTTTAAGAATACAGACAATACGATTTTCATTGAAAGGTCCTTTTATCTGACAGCTAGAAAAGTTATTAGATCTACTTTCACGAAATCATACGTCTATCTAGTGATGTTATTTACAACTGTCACTGTTGATACATTACATTTTATCAATAACTATAAAATAACAATAATAGGCTAGAATAAATGTTTATCATTGTTGGCAGCACATTTTTTAAAAGGCCTTTACTATGAAAATTTGACAGTAGATTATCAAGTATTTACCTATATCTAGGATCTAGTGTTTCCTGGAAATAAACTTAAAGTTGGTCTCGTGGTATATTTCTTCACGCAATTTATATTGTTGCCGATCCAACAATAAAGCAAACACTTCAACCACACGATAAATGTTGGCGCTCATTTGTTTAACAGAGTTGCCAAAATCACTAGATATATATTTTATATATATTTAATCTAATTCTATAATAATAATAATTCAGGAAAATGTCTTACTAGGAAATTAAATATTTATAATAATTATAATTATTTCTAAGGGGAATACAATTAATTTTCGGTATAGAACATGGTTCTTAGCTTTTAATTAATTTCGTATAACTGTGATTGAATACATTTTTCTTTCACTTCACTCTGTTTTAGTACTATTTTTGAATACACGAATCTCTTAAAACACGCTCGTTGATGCCGTGAGACGCGAGCGCTACGGGTGAACAGGGAAGGAGTTAGCAAGCGAGCACGAGACCTCTTAGGTCACCGGTTGGAAGCAAACTGAATGGAGTGAGCTAGGTTCTCCCCGTTTACCGCCGAGAGCTTTGAGTGCGCTGAATCCTAAACCTGTGTGTCCCACCCGACCCGGCGACATTGTACTGTGGTTTTCTTCAACCTTCCAAGATGATATTTATTATCAGGACCTTGAACTAACCTACGCACGACATGATATTCCTCTCGTCTTCAACGAAACTGTCCCCCTCCCCCCTATTTCTTCAACCACTTCTCTTCCACATACAAAAACGCAACAGAAACATTTAAACAAGGGGGGCGGGGAGGAAACTTTTTTTTTTATTGCACCACGTCTTAATCCTTCTTCCGAGCTATCCGCTAATGAAGTAGGGATGAGGAATTAATAGAATATAAGAGGGAATGCGTCAGCATTTGTGTGGAACATTATTTAGGAAAAAAAAAACACGTTTAATACATCCATCCGGGATTCAAATCCTGATATATCCACTACCGGAAAGTCAAACTAGATTAGTTTTAAGTATAGTCAGAGTGCGTTAATTCAGTTAAAATTAATAATAATAATTAAAGCAGGTACAATAGACCTAATAATAACAGTGGTGCCTGTCCCGGTGGCCGCATGGTCTGAGGCGTTACTCTTGCAATATACTAGACTACCGATGAAAAGGATATCCGGGTTTGAATCCCGTTCGGGTGTACTGAAGGTGGGTTTTACCTGGAATGTTTTTTCCACTTTCCCTTCACGCAAATGCGGATACACGTCCAATAATATTAGCACCGCTTCTTACTACCCGTTCGGGTTATACGCTTTAAGTACTAATTACGCTAATTGATTAGGAATTGGGAAGGTTGAATTAGAGGAAGTGAAAAGTGAACCCGCATTTGCGTGGAGGGAGAGTAGAAAACCATTTAGGAAAAACCACCCCCAGTTCACCTGACCGAGATTCGAACCTCGTCCTACCCGCCCTCAGCAGTCGAGCTCAACACGACTAGCGCGTTAGCCAAGTACGCCACTGAGGCGGGTACACGTCTTATAAGTTCAACCTTAATTCATTAGTGAATAAGTGTATAACCTGATCAGGTAGTAAGACTCGGTGCTAGTAGAAGCTGAGCTGCTTGGATCATTTTAGTTTTTGGGTACCCACCGGATACACTAGGAAGGGGCTGTTTCCACGTGTGCGTTGCACTGTAATTTTTATATCCATCTTCACACACATGAGGATACGTTTCCACTAAGCTACTATGCTCATACCAATCCCTGAATTAAGCCATTGGTAATACTGGTCTTCTGTCGATGACAAGTAGATCGAGATTCAAATCCCAGTCGGATGTACTGAGGTTTTTTTTCCTAAATGTTTTTTCACGTTCCTTCCATGCTAATGTGGCTACGCTTCGTCTAAAACTTCACCTTTCTCACTCCTAACTCCTTAGCGTGCTTATTACATATGCGTCTGACCAGAACAAGAAGTAATAAGCTATGCAAAAAAAATAGTTCTGAAATATAGTATCATAATTAAAAGCAACTAAATAATCGTTTATTTATTGCATCATGTCCTAATATCGATCTGAAATGTTCGTATTTTCTTTCACTAACGAGAAAGATAGAATATAGAGGTAAAATATTCTCATTTGGATGGAGCGAGATAGGGAAACCATTTAATAAAAGATCATTATCCTTGTAATAAAGAATATTCCCAATATAATGATGATAAAATGGTTATCCGCCTCGCTCGTTACAAAAAGAAAAAAAAAGAACTGAGAGGAGAAAAGTTGTAATTTGGTAAGTCAGTTTAAATAATCACATATCGTAAAGAAAAGGCTACCATATATGGCTTATACCATTTAACAAGATACGTGAAAATTAGTAACTGTTCAACGAATACCAAACAAATTGAAACCATAAATTAGCCCATATTGTATATTATTGATAGTCAAACGGTATTATATTACAGGGTAGAACAAAAAATCACCTAGAAGAATTTAATTTGTTCCCATGACTTATTATTATTATTATTATTTAGCACCGCATCTTACTACCCGTTCGGGTTATACGCTCCCATGACTTATTGTTAAATAATAAAATAATACAAGTTCTGAGATAATATTTTGGCTCCGTTCTATAATTTACTGTAATCAGATTAGAAACAAACAAAACTTTTCAAAGAGACTAGAATATTTTTTTCATAGTTTATTGAAATAATTTGCTAATTGGCTGAACATCTAGTCCCTGGAAAATTAAATTTCCTTCTTATTTCACTGTTTAAAGCTAAACCATGTATATTCATTTCTATTTAATTCTTTATTAAATCTAAATTCTGATGACGCCAAGCATTTCAGCATAATGTTACCTTCAATTTGACACAATTATTTTGCTATCATTCATGGTAGTAAAGATAAAAGTTTCGTGAGATTTACATTTAAGTAAATGTTAATACTGTTAATACTAATTACGATAATGGGTTAGAAATTGGGAAGATAGAATTTATAGGAAGTGAATCCGCATTTACGTGGAGGGAGAGTGGAAATCCAATTTATGGAAAACCACCCCCAGTTACCCCGAGCGAGATTCTAACCTCGATTTCCTCGTCCTCGGCAGTCTAATCTCAACACGAAACTAGCGCGTCAACTAACTACGCCATCGAGGTGGGTTCACAAATAAATAAAATCAGGAAAGTTATTCTCTAATCGAAAATGTTTGGGATAATTTTTCATATATAGACATGACTTTTTTTTTTTTACATAACAGACATACATAAATGCTGTTCCTGATCTTCTTATTGTGGAAGAAGTTTTTTTACTTTCTCAAGGCCCCTTGGGTAGAGAAAGTATTGTATTCGTCAAAATAATATAATTCGATATTGTGCTTTATATCGACGTTTCATGATC